>JAAALK010000081.1:23116962-23198738 GCA_019279435.1 Zizania palustris | reverse complement strand
TTCTTTCTTGCCAGCAAGGATGAAGTGTTTTCACACTTTCGGAGCTTGGCTTTGAGACTGTTCACTGAACTCCCAGGTGCATTAAAATTCATTCGAAGCGATAATGGCACCGAGTTCAAAAATAGTCTCTTTGTTGACTTTTGCATGGAGCATGGCATAGAACATCAATTCTCTGCTCCGCGGGTTCCTCAACAGAACGGTGTTGTTGAGAGGAAAAACCGCACTTTGGTTGAGATGGCTAGGACGATGCTTGATGAGCATAGGACTCCTAGAAAATTCTGGGCTGAGGCCATGAACACTGCTTGCTACATCTCAAACCGAATTTTCTTGCGCTCAATTTTAAACTTGACATCTTATGAGCTGCGTTTTGGGAGACAGCCCAAGGTTACTCATCTTCGAGTTTTTGGCTGTCGCTGCTTTATCCTAAAACGTGGTAACTTGGATAAATTTGAGTCGCGATCTTCTGACGGGATCTTCTTGGGCTATACTACACATGGTCATTCTTATCGTGTTTATAATTTAGAGACTAACACTGTCATCGAGTCATGTGATGTGACTTTTGATGAATCAACCCCCTCTGTTAGTTCTGCTTTTGAACAGGCAAATGAACACGACATGGAACAGACTTTATTCGAAGACGAAGATCCCGGAGAATTCGAGGATGATCCCCTACTACCCTCGACATCAACCCCCGAAGCTGACCCCGCTTCAACTACTTCGGCACGAGGTCCCGAAGCGACTACCTCAACATCGGTCATCTTGGACCACACCAACGCACAAGTTGAGGGGGAGACTGCATCCCGCCGCGAGGCTCCACATCATGTCCAAAGGATGCACCCTCCCGAGCAGATCATTGGTGAGCTTGATCAAAGGGTAACACGTTCTCACGCTCATTTCACTAATGCTGCTTTTGTTGCTTCTTTCGAGCCTTTAGATGTTAGTCATGCACTTTCTGATTCTAGTTGGATCAATGCCATGCATGAAGAGCTTGAGAATTTTGAAAGAAACCAAGTCTGGACTTTAGTTGATCCTCCACCAAATGTTCATTTCATTGGAACAAAATGGATTTTTAAAAATAAACAAGGGGAGGATGGAACAATTGTTAGAAATAAGGCTAGACTTGTAGCTCAGGGCTTTTCTCAACTAGAAGGGATTGATTTTACTGAAACTTTTGCACCTGTTGCTCGCCTTGAGGCCATTAGGATTTTGCTTGCCTTTGCGACATCCCGGGGATTCAAACTCTATCAAATGGATGTCAAAAGTGCTTTTCTTAATGGCTTCATAGGTGAAGATGTTTATGTAAAACAACCCCCTGGTTTTGAAAACCCCAAGTACCCACATAAAGTCCTTAAACTTCATAAGGCTCTTTATGGACTCAAGCAGGCCCCTCGGGCGTGGTATGACAGACTTAAGTCTTTTCTGCTTGAGCGAGGGTATTTGATGGGCTCCGTTGATAAAACACTGTTTACTCTCAAGCATGGCAAAGATTTCCTCCTAGTTCAGATTTATGTGGATGATATCATCTTTGGTGGCTCTTCTCATGCTTTGGTTGCCGAGTTTGCAGATACCATGAGCAGGGAGTTTGAAATGTCGATGATGGGTGAACTCACCTTTTTCCTTGGTTTGCAAATCAAGCAAAGCAAACAAGGTACTTTTGTCCATCAGACAAAGTACACCAAGGACCTGCTCAAGAAGTTTGACATGTCCGATGCGAAGCCCCTCGCCACTCCAATGGCTACATCTGTAGCATTGGACCCTGACGAAGATGGAGAAGCCGTAGATCAGAAGGAGTTCCGAAGCATGATCGGCTCCCTCCTCTACTTGACTGCCACGAGGCCGGACATACACTTCGCAGTATGTCTGTGCGCTCGTTTTCAGGCTTCGCCACGAGCTTCGCACCGCCAAGCGGTTAAGCGCATTCTAAGGTATCTCAAACACACCCTTGAATTTGGCATATGGTATTCATCGTCTTCATCTTTATGTCTTAGAGGTTATTCAGATGCGGATTTTGCTGGGTGTAGAATTGATAGGAAGAGTACCTCTGGTACTTGTCATTTTTTGGGTACGTCTCTGGTTTGCTGGTCTTCCCGCAAACAGTCTAGTGTTGCACAATCAACGGCTGAGGCCGAATATGTTGCTGCAGCTAGCTGTTGCTCTCAGATTTTGTGGATGGTTTCCACTTTGCGGGATTTCGGGTTAGATTATAAGAGTGTTCCACTTTTCTGTGATAACACTAGTGCTATTTGTATTGCTAACAACCCGGTTCAGCACTCCAGAACCAAACACATTGATGTACGGTATCATTTTCTCAGAGATCACAATGAGAAGGGTGATATTGAACTTCAATATGTTGATACCCAACACCAGCTTGCCGACATTTTTACAAAACCCCTCGATGCTTCTCGATTTGCTTACTTGCGTGGGGAACTTGGTATTTGTCATCCCTACGGCATTTTGTGAGGGGGAGCTGATTTTAATTGTCTTGCATATGCTCATTATGTGTGGAATTGCACTTACATCTTTTGCTATTATATGCCTGCTTTTAATTCAAAGAAATCATGACAGCTCAGCTCTATGAAATATGTCTGGAACATTGATTGTGCATGATGTTTTATTTTCTAAAATCCAAACTTGCTCACCGCACAATCTTGTATCTAGCTTGATTAGGCTGGACTGCTTTTAGCTATCTTTTATCTACTTGACGGCAAGACACTGTTCCTTGGATGCTAAACTTTGCAACTTGAAAAATTGTGTTCTTTATTCATGGATATTTCTCAAAATAACTTATTCATCTGAATCAAAATCAAAAATCCATGATTTGCCTGGTTTACATGAAAAGATCCAGGAGGGTTTGTTTGTCGCACTACTCTATTCTAGACTGCTTACCATTGCACTTTGGTCTGAACTGGGATAGTGTAGTGTATGCCAAAATCACCGCCTTAAGCTTCAGATGGCTTTCATGCCTAGGCTTGGCTTGATTGGAAAGTATAAGGTGGACAAACAAATAACCCCTGGCATTAAGAAAAGGAACAGCAAAATTAATTGATCATCAAGTTTGCTTTCACAGCTCCTTTTGAACAAGACTTGTCTGTCTAGGGTAGAATTTGTTAGCTTTGCGCAGTCCTTGCCTTCTCTTGGCTAGCTGCAGTGATTAAGTGGTGATGCTTTTACTTCAAAATGACAAAATTACATGCCATCATCTTGTTTCACAGATTGTTAAATTGAGCTGAGCACATGATCATTTGTGTTAATTTTGGCATATTTTTGCATTATATGTCTTTGCAATTCTATTCATTTCAAAGCTTTGCATCTTTTGAATGCTCCTTGATGCTTGCATTGCCAAAGGGGGAGAGGTTTGCTATGTTCTCTGCCGCAAGAAGGCATCATGTTCAAAAGGGGGAGAAAAATTTGCAACTCAGGGGGAGTTCTTATCAAGGGGAGATTTGCCAAAGGGGCTTTTTACTCTTTTACAAAGGGGGAGAAAAATTCTTTTATCAAGTGACTTGCTTTGGCTCTTTTCTGAGTTTTTATGGTCACTTGTGTGCTGAAAATTTTTACATTTTCTTGAACTTCAATTTGGTTGTCAATGCACTCATCAAGGGGGAGATTGAGAAACCAAGGGATGGTTTCGGTGTATGTGATGAGTGATTGACTGGATTTTACCCTCTGTTCGAAGGGTACCTCCGAAGGGGCTTCGGAGGTGGTACCTCCGAAGGGTGTTCGGAGGTGTGTCACCGGAGTGTGTTCGGTGTTTGCTTGCTGCAGCTGTGCAGCGGAGTGTGCCTGTCGGAGGGGTCCGGCAGTACACAATGACTGGGTTCGTACCGAAGGCTTCGGTACTTTGGGCGGTACACCGGAGTGTGTGCCGGAGGTTGCTAACCCGGAGAGGTCTCCGGAGTACTGGATACACTTGTTTGCTTGTCGGTGGTGCGCAGGGACTTCGGAGGCGACGGACAGGGTTCGAGCCAGGTGAACCTGGGTCAAGCGGGTGGCTTGATGCCAGGGGAGCAGGGAGCTCCGTCACGGTGGCTGCGAAGGTGGTCCGGGTCGGTCCTCGGGTCGAGACGCGCCAGGTGAAGGCAGAGAGTGCGGAGCGTGGCTCCGGCTGAAGGTACTCCGAGACAAAGTCCTCGGAAGTGAGGCACTTCGAAGGTACTCCGAATGGAGTGTCTTCGGAGTGGGTGGACCAAGTCCTCTGCGGAGGCAAGGGTTCGAAGTGTGCTCCGGAGGGAGACACTCGAAGGTGGCCCAACGAAGGTCTCAGAAGTCGAGGCGCATCGAAGGCATGGTCCGGGTGAGGCTCGTCGTGGAGTGCGCTCGGGGAGAGGCACTGCGACGGAGTGCTCATGGAATGCTTCATGCGGAGGCCTTGGACGAAGGAGGGACTTCAAAGGGTGGTACTCCGAAGGTGGGGCTTCGGAGTGAGGTTGACTTGAGGTGCTTCGGCCATGCATGGCTTCGGTACACGGACGGACGGTGTTCGAGCTGGGAGTAGCTGCGAAGCCGTGGTGATCCACTCCGGAGGTGGTGGTGCGAAGGCCCAAGGGGCTTTGACGGCTTCGGCTCAAAACCGTCACTGTATCGAAGGACTTCTTCGGCGGAGCGAAGGCCAACAGGCTGCAGGCTTCTCGCCGAAGCTACCGCACCCTCCGGTGCGAAGGGAGGTTCCAGAAGTCAACACTGTAAAGGCTGACACTGTCTGTTCTGAAAAAGGCTGACACTGTCCCCTCTGCAGCTGACAGAGAAGCCTCCAAAATAAAGGTGGACTACCTTTTGTACCCCTTAGTTCTGTAGAAACAAATCTGAATGTAAACCCTAGGGGTAAAGTAGTCACTTCCTTAGGATGAAGCCGTGGGCTATAAATATGGGGGCTCGGTAGGTAACATTTAACACTTTGAGTATTTACTGTTGAGCTCCTGTAGACAGACCTCGCTGTATTCATTCTGAGTTCAATTTATTTCAGTGTTCCTTGTTCAAGCGGCGAAGCCCTGTTTTTCTTGTGCTTTTTGCTTGAGCTCGCTTTGCATACTTCGCTAGTTTAGTGCACCGAAGCCTGTTGAGGCGAAGGTAGTTTTTCGTGCGAGGTGTGCTTTGTCAGTGTGCTGTCGCTCTGTGTAACACGAGGCAAGACCTCGCTGCTTACTAGCGAAGCCCTGTTCTTTTCCCGTAGTGCTTCCTGTGTCGAAGCCCTTAGCGTAGTCCGCCTTGTGTGTGTATAGACCTTCGCGTACGAAGCCCAGCACTAGTTGCTGTCGCTAAGTACTTGGTCGAAGTCCACAGAGGGGTGTCCACTCGTGCGAAGGGTGAAGTGCGAAGCCTGCTCAAAGCACCTCGTGTGCGGAGCCTGCACTGACTTTGCAGAGTAGATTTTCGAGGGTTGTTAGTGGTGCGAAGTCTTCTTGGCTTCGAACTTTTGCTCCTGCGGAGCCTGTGTTCGGAGCTGTCGAAGTACCTCCGAACCAGACCTTCGAAGGTTGTGTTCGAAGCCTGTTCCGCAGAAGACAGAACAGACCCGAAGGCTAAGTTTTTAGCCCGAAATTTTAAAAGCTCCCATTCACCCCCCCTCTGGTCGCCGTTTCCGGTCCAACAGTATTCATATCCGCTCCTTATTCGGTTCGTATTCATTTCTGATGATATCTGTTTTCATATCCGTTTCCAGTATATCCGTATTCGTTTTCGTTTCCGTAAAAAAATACGAAAACAGATATGATAGCACTCATTTCCGTCCGTTTCCGCTCCGTTTTCATCCCTACATGAGTGGGACTCTCTGTGATGAGGCCGGATTCGTCCGTGAGCTTCGCATGCTCGTCGACTTCCTCGTATTCGTGCATGAGCCCGTGTTCCACGGGATCTTTCCCGATGCGAACGAGAGATACTGCGAGGTCACGGTCGTCATCCGCCCCTCCCCCACGCAGACTGCATTCTTCACCCATGGAGTCGGAGGACCTTCCTTTGTGGTGGCCAGTCAGCGCGCTGCACTCCAGGCCCTCACCGAGCTTCGATTGGTCTATGATGGTCAGCTCCGCGACACCATCTACCGCTTCATCCCCATGCGTACCCCTGGGAGTCACCGCAGCATCTACATTAGCTCCCTCACTCAGCGCAACTCCGCCATCGCTCGCACCATGAGATTGTTGGAGGCTATGGACAATCTTCACACGGAGGCCGTCCTCGACGCAGATAGCCAGCATGACACCATCAACTTCTACCGCCACTCGTCGGAGAACTTGAACCGCAAGAACACCGATCTCCGCCACCAGGTTCAGTAGAGCCGCCACTTGACCACCGAGGTGGAGGAGTTGAGGCGCTAGAATGAGTTTCTATGCTAGGACGTCGCCGTCACCGCACAGCTACGCCGTCAAATCAAAGAGCTCCAAAAGGATCTCGAGGAGGTCGCTCCCTTCCACCTCGCAAGCGGAAGTCACTTCGGATCCCTACGGCCAGGCCCAAGAAGATATCCCGTAGTGCCCCTCCCGTCGGGCCTTCCAGCTCCACCACCCCTGCACCGACCCTCTCCGCCGAGCCCGTGATTGAGTCGTCCCCCGAGCTCCCTTAGACGTAGCTTACGATTGTTTGTTTCTATTTGATTGTTTTGTTTGTAGTGCCGCTCATGTCAGAATATAAGGCATGAGTGTAAAATTTTATAAGAGATTAAAATAAAAGCATCTAGGACAAAACATTCGTCTTAGGCAATAAAATCAGAAATAATTCCCCTTAATATTGGCACCTTCTTTTTGAAACCTCCAACCTCAGGATGGCCAACGACCAAGGATCTAAAGCCCTGCACGATGGAAACACCTCGGGCAACTTGCCTTAGTGGGGAGCAACTGGCCAAAGGCAGACCCCCGTTGCCAATCATCCCACACTAGCGGAGATGATGGCAAACTGAAACCAACTGATCACCACGCTACTCACCCAGATGCAACAACAACAAAGCCATATGCAAGAGCAGCAGGCGCAGTTGTTCCGTCTCCAACAACAGCAACCCGAGCCTCCCCTCCACCCCGCCTTCCATTCACCGACACGAGTATCTCAACTCTCTGAGTTTCTGCGTGTCCAGCCACCCATATTCTCCAGCACCACCAATCCGATGGAGGCAGGAGACTGGCTGAAGACCATCGACAAGAAGTTGGACCTTCTGCCCTGTTCCGAGCAGGAGCGAGTGGCATTCTCCGCTCACCAGCTCCAAGGACCCGCCGCGGAGTGGTGGGACAATTTTCGAGAAACTCAGCCCGAGGGCCATGAAATTTCATGGGCTGAGTTCACCATTGCTTTCCGAGCCGCCCATATTCCGGATGGTGTGGTAGCCTAGAAGTAGCAAGAATTCCGGGACCTGCATCAAGGGAGCAGGACCGTTACAGAGTACCTGCATGAATTCAACCGGTTAGCCCGTTATGCACCAGAAGAAGTGTGCACAGACGCAGCCCGCCAAGCCAAGTTTCTTCGGGGACTGAAGGACGAGCTCTCCCTTCAGTTGGTCTCCGGGGACTTCGCCAATTTTCAGAAATTGGTGAATAAATCTATCATTCAGGAAACCGAACAAAACAAGGTGGACCTGAAGAAACGAAGAATGATCGCCTACCACCAATAGCAAGGAATGGTGCAGAAGCCGCGCCCGGTGATTCCGCCTCAAGCCCCAACCCCTGTCAAGCCACAGACCACCCTTGGAGGGCCAAGCTCAGGCATCCCACCCCAAGCACCGCCAGCCAGAAGAACTCCAGCACACGCTACCGGATACAAGAGGGACAGGAACGATAACCCAACAATATGCTTCAACTATCGCCAAGAGGGCCACTTCTCCAACATGTGCCCCTACCCCAAGCAGGCATCATCCTCCGTTCCAAGCCTAATGGGACGTACCCTAGTTCACCACAACTCCGCTCAAGAAAACCAAGATACGACAGAAGGCCTTTCCAATTTGATCTCGACCAACCCAGTTCCTGAGAACACTTTGCCTGATTCTAAAGCAACACCTTCTCCTAATCCGGAGCACCAGTAGAACCCCATCCCTTAGTTTTCCCGAGGTTCGCTTCGAATCTCGAGGACGAGATTATTTGTAAGGGGATAGGATTGTAACATCCCAAAATTTAAAATAAAATAAAAATGAGGGAAAATAAATTTTCTGGAATAAAAAAGAATTATTTAAATAGAGAAAAGGTCAAAAGAGCCCAATTAAAGCAAAACAGGGAGAAATATTCAAAACTTGAAGCTGAAAAATTTATGATGGAACCTATGAGCCAAGAAATATTTTTAGGAATTTCTACAAATTTTTATCAATAGTGGTTCAACCCTTAAACAAATAAATGAATTACTAAAATTATTTTAATTATAAAATACATTTTAAATCTTATTGGGCCGCAACCCTGAATTCCCCTCCAAAACCCCCTCAGCCCGACCCAGTCTAGCCACACCCACTGACAGGCGGGACCCGTCTGTCAGCGTACTCCCACCCTCTCTCCCACGCGCCACGCCTAGCCGGCCCCACCCGTTAGCCTCCGATCCACGCGCATCAGCCGCTTACATCCTGGGCCCGCTGGTCGGCGCCCCGACCTCTCTCCTCCGTGTGAGCGCTCCCTCCAGCCCCACCCGTCGGCCTCCGCCTCGTACCCCTCAGCCGCTGCCATGCCTAGCCCACCTGTCGGCCACTTCTCTTTCGCTCGCAGCCGCTGACAGGTGGGGGCCACCTGTTAGGTTCTTCTTCTCCGAAGGAAGGGGGATCCCCTTCCATACCGGTGCCCCCCTGCCATTTTTCACCACCGGCCACCATATTCCACCCTGGATATCCTTCCCGTGTCGCCCGCGATCCCCTTCCACCCTTAGCCGACACGGTTTCATCTCTATGGAAAGCTTTCGCGGGCATGGCAACCTCAAAGGAATATGGAAGGAGGAGCTTCGGTTTCCTTCGGTTTTCTTGCCTTATCCTCGCCGGTAAGCCCCCTATAAGAATCCCTGACCCCGCCGCACTGCCGCCCTCACGTTTTTGCCCTCGCCTCGCATTCCCGAGCGCCCAACCCTCTCCTTTTCGCCACAACCTTCACCCGAGCTCCGACCGCCGATCGCCGACGCCACAAACCCCCGCCGCCCTCGCTGCCGAACTCTCCGGGACCGCCTCCACGCCCACTACCCCGGCCTCGCCTCTGTTGGGACGAATCGCCACTGGATCGCAGTCGTCACCTTCGACCCGGAGGTCTTCATCGCCCCTACTCATCACCGGCCACCGCCAGTCACCCTTCACCGCCAACTCCGGTACGGTCGTGACCCCCTCCCCCTCCTCTTTCCGTTTTTGTCGAGAACTAGGGCTTAGGGCCCTCGTCGCCGGTCGCCGCCGATACCTCACCTTCGCCATCTCCGGTACAGATGCACTCCCCTCCCTCCCCTCTATCCATTTTTGTCGTCGCCTAGGGCATTAGGCCGCCACTCGTCATCGTCGTGGCTCGCCGTCGCTCGGCCGGAGTTGGGGACGAAGCCCACTGGCTCTCCCGTGCTACCACCGTGTCGGGTTGGATCATGGCCATCGGGTGCCTCACGGATGACTGCGATTAAAACCCGAGATCAAGGGCCCAAATTGCCTTGACCGGAGTTGACCGGTATCGGCCAATCTGAGCCCTCCAATCTCACTTAAACACCCTGCCTCGCCGAGAACCGATGGATCTAGATCCAAAGGTCCAGATCTGACCAGACCACGCGCACAGTGCGCGGGTCCATGGTGAGCCTAGCTCACCGTGGACCCAAGCCTGTTTTCGATTTAAATAAAATTCAGGAAAATGCTTTAAACTTTGAAAATTCATAACTTGCTCAATTTAACTCCAAATTTAACCATTTCAATTCTGGAAAATTTATCTTTTTATTCTCTACACTTTTATGCAATAAAAGAATATGTTTATTTGGCACAAAATATTCGTATTAAATAATAAAGAAAAGTCCCCTTTAGGATTTAATTTATATCTCATTTAAATAACTCAGAAAAATCCTTAAAAATTTATATATTAACTTCAAAGGACATAATGACTCCATTTCACTGTTTTTAATACAATAAAAATAGAATGTTCATTTTGCCCATTTAATTTTATTAAATAATATTTCAAAGGCCCTTTTAGGATAAGTAATTAATTCATATAATAAAATTCAACACTTTATAAAAATATCATGAAAACTTATATAATAACTTCAGAAGACCTAATAACTTAATTTAACCCTTTTTTACTGCATTAAAAACAATATGGTTGTTTTATACCTTTTTACTTCACCTTTAAAAAGGGAAAATAAAAACCCCTTAGGAAAAATACTTATATCAAGTTATAAAGTGCAGAAACATCTTTAAAGCTTAATCTTAAATATTTAAGTAATAATTTCATAAGACTCTATCTCCTTTACTTAATCCAACAAAAACATGTATGCTTGTATGATTGATTTTTGGATTGTTTATTGAATGTTGCGTTTACTTTTCCGTATCGAGAAGACTTTGACACCATCGATAATCCGGAGTCTTACCCCGAGGTTCCACCTTCACCATTCGCGGATCAAGGCAAGTCACAACCACCATTTTGATCATCATTGAGCCCATGTTTTAATAAATTATCGCTATAACTCATAGGATAATATTGCATTAGTCAAATATCAAGACCTACACTATATTTATTAGATCCCCGTCCTTGTGTGCAAACCCAAGCCATGCTTATTGAGCCTACTTTCCTTGTCACTCTACAAATATTATATTAGCTAGTGTCCAATGTACCGACACAACTGCTATAGGATAAGAAGAATGAGTCGTAGATAGATGGATTCTACTATATGAATTTCCTCGTTATTCTCGTCTCTGGACTCTATTGGACTTTGCTATGTTATTATTATGGTGGGTTCCGGGTGCAAGCTAGGGCATTGGTTGGTTGCACCCGGGGCACTATAAGGACCGGTATGCGGGATCTGTTGCAAAGCACTTCCATACTAACCACAAATCTAATGGGTAAGTCCTAACTGGAAGTATGGAACAATCCGACTCGATGCACCATAGTGGAGGGGGCAAGGGGCAACCTGCGGGTGACTTGTACCGACGTGGCTCAAGGGGGGTATGGTGTTGGCTCGACGCGTCGGGGCACCATATGAAACCCATAAGAGGGTGCTGTCGGGTCGAGGCGGACCATATGGAAGGTTTTGGCACGAGTTCCCGTGGTATGGGTCATCTCGTTACACTTTGGTGTAAGTGATGAGTGTGTGCCTTGTGGGTACAGTGGTACACCTCTGATCAGAGTATTAAATCTTTTCGAAAAGTCGAGCCCACGGTCAAGGGCGGGTTGTGTGACTTCTCGCAGTTAGTTTACAATTGTTTGGATTGTTGAGTTATTCATGGCATGTAAGAACTGTTGAGCGAGGGTGGGCTGACTGTACCCCTCGAGTTAGAAGATGATGCATACACATGTTTACTTTCTGTATAAATAACTTGATCTCATTTAATTACTTTACAAATATGTTTTTCTGCAAAATTAGCCACTACCTTCCTTGTTATTACTCTGCATTATATTTGTATCCGGTGGCTTGCTGAGTACAATTGTACTCACCCCCGTTGACTTACACCACTAGAGCCCGTCTACTACGAGGAGGATGAAGGTCTGGAGTAGCGACCCAATCAAGGCGAGACTGGAAGGATGCGTTCATCTAGGACCCTTGTTTTATTAGTTTCTCTTCACTTTATTCACTTTTGTACTAATATGGTCTACGAACCATGAATGATTGTCGTATTGTACGTGGTCGTGTGATGAACGTCTTGTTTTTATTGATTTTCTATGGAATTTCAATAAAAGTCCGGATTTATTAAATCTGGGCATTACATTCTTGTTCCCATCGCTGGACTGTCTGGTGACACAGGAATGTTTTTGCATTTGCCCTTATCCTTGGTTTGAGCCTGAGGTGTGACATTACCCTTCCTCTTCTTGGTAGTCTTGTTGTTTGTTTTGGCAGGTGGGTCTACAGGATTTTTAGGTGCTATGATAGCTAATGGTTCAGGTTGATTTGATCTTGTACCTGAAGTAGACCTACCATACCAAAGACAATTATTTCAATATTTTGTAAAAATGATGAAATGCAATTATTGTAAAAATGATGCAAATACAATTACCTCATTGAGCCATCAGAAACTATGTTGGTTTGTTTTCTTTTTTTGGTTGTAGTATTAGTTTGCTGGCTGCACATACAATCAGTACATGCAGATATAACATATAATTGTATCTCAATTTTATTACTGGAGTACATAATGTAAACATATCCTAACCTTGGTGGATAACACATTGTTGGAGTAGATAATATTGGTGTAGCTAGTACAATGCTTGTATCGGTGCTAATAGTGCCTCTTTTCTTTCTCTTCTTTGGAGGTCCCCTAAGCAATGAAACAATAGTTGAGATAACAAATGATATAATGCTCGAAATGATATTAAATTGCTAGATCTTACCTCTCAGCAAGCATAACTTGATACTCCGCTGGGTTGCCTTCCTTGCATGAGTGCCAATGATGCCCATAACCTTTGCAAATAGGACATTAATGTTTCCCTTTCTTTACTCTTGTTCCTCCCACATTTTCTGTGCAGCCTTTATATCTCATTTTTTTGGGCCTTTCTGCTGTTTTCTTTAAAATAGGTGGATGCAAAATAAAGCCATGATTTGAACTAGGCCATTGAGATTTATCAGACAATGCAGGTATTAAGGCATGGTAGGCAATTTTGAATCTTTCAACTGAGTAGTATGGATCCACATAATCAATTAAGTTACAACCCCTAATTGATGTGATAAAAGCAATGGCATGTGAACAAGGCTTGCCTGAAACCTGCCACTCTCTACAACTGCATGTCTTATTCTCCAAATTTACCACATATCTATGTCCTGTCCCACCTTTGCATCCAACCTCTGCAATTGAATCACAACTTCTTGTAACATCTAGATCCAACCCTCTGCTCCTATCAATTTGTTGGCAATTTTCCTTCTCTTGCTCCACTTAACCATTAGTTTCCACCTTATCTTGTCTAGAAAGTCAACCAAATGAAGGCCTTTATCAAGTCTTATCCAATTATTGAAGCATTCTGCAAGATTATTTGTAACATAATCAACCTTGGATAATGTTGAGAACTGGATCCTAGTCCAAATTCTAATGTGGTTCTTCTTTAAGTACGCAATTGCCTCTGGCTTAGCTGCATCCATAGCTGCCATGTGCAGTTGGAAAAAATATGGATTGTAGGCATATGATGCTGGCCAGAGGTGATCTTCAAAAACCTTTCCATGATACTTTTTCTTGAAATTGTTCACTAGATGTAGCATACATTCTCTATGTTCTGCATAGTCAAGTACTTGATGCACTGCATTATCAAAATACCTTTTCCGGCATCTGTACAAATTGTTAGCCCTTCAGGTCTACCAATAAAATCCCTTAACCTCTCCATGAACCAAATCCAATTATCATTGGTCTCTGAATCCATAATACCAAATGCAACTGGATACATCCAGTTGTGTCCATCAACAGCACAAGCAGTAGCAATTTGCCCTTTAAACTTGCCAGTGAGGAAGGTGCTCTATCTATTGCTAAGTATGGTCTACAACCTTGTAAAAACCCATCAATGCATGGCTTTAAGGCAAATAATAATCTTCTAAATCTAGTCTTCTCAAGTACAACATGGTGATCAATAACTAAACAGCTCCCAGGACATTCCTGTTCAATTATTTTCTTATAGGTATAAAGCTTGTCAAAACTGTCTTCCCAGCTTCCATATAATTTGGACAGTGTTGCTTCTTTTTCATAATAGACTCTCTTGTAGTTCACTAAAACTTTGTACTTCTCATGAAGTCTTCTCTGCAGTTCCTTTGGCCCCAAGCCTGCATCCTCTAGCAACCAAATCTTAACTTTTGCACATACCCATGATTTGCTTGCAGGTCTCACCCTCTCACTTCTTGCACTAGAACATTCATGACTAATAGAATTTGTCTTTACCTATATTATTAAACAATTTAAATGATTAAATATGCCACACACAATGTAATTAATTTTAAAATAAATCTACTAACCTGAATTGTTACACTATCTTGTATTTTTGAGGCATGGATTCTCCACCGACACTCATTAGCTACACATTTGGTTATCATCCTCCCTGGGTCACTCTTCACAATGTTATACTCGAATTCATGTTTAATAGCATGTTGAGCTAATGCCAATCTAAATTGATTGATGTTTTGATAGATACTGCCTACTACCATAGGTGGGTCATCCAAATTGTAAGCTACATCTGGTTGGTTATTTGGAAGATGATCTTTGATCTCCAACTCTTCCTCACTATCATTATCATCCCTATCATTTTCCTCTTCACTATCATTTTCATCAATATCATTTTCTTCACTACCATCTCCATCACTATCAAGATTATGACTACCATCTCCATCATATGCACCAATATCAACATCTGAGTACATGGCTTCATCATCGACACCCACATGTTCGTTCTGAGCAAATGGGTTAGCCAGGTACACTGGTGCATTACTAATGTGCTGGGAAAGAGTTTCTTGAGATGAGACTAGAAGAGATGGAGTGCATGTCACCTCTTCTATTTCATCTTGACTAGGTGTAGGCCAGTCAGATGGTGGTTCAACTACATCAGCTGCATTATTCTTATGAATTTGCAGCAACATAGAAATTTCTTTCGTTTTAACATTCTTGTCACAGATCTCTAATAGAGTTTGATCAGAGCTGACTTCAAGAGATTTTTTGTTGATAGGATCATAGCAAGTAAATGTCACATGCTCACTGTCCCCCCATGGATATTTCGCTCTAATTCCATCAACAAAATCTCTGAAATTAGCTTTGTCTTTGTCTAGTATCTCTGTTGTTTTAAAGGTGAAGCCATCTCTACTATTGTAACTATGGAGCTTGATTTTCAATAAGAATGTTATACCAGGATCCATCCTGTGAATAAACACAAGAACTCTATATCACACAAGCCTACCAACTACAAAAATATTGAATCATGCAGAACAAGTGATGGCTCAAAGTACATATCCTTCAGGTAACCATGTTGGTGTATGGTTAGTTTTTTCAACCATGTTGTTTGCTGATTCTGTCTCAAGCTCTCTCAAACCATTGCATCCTCATGTTGATTCCAACAACAAAACAAAACAGTCTAACCAGCAAGAAAAATACAACTCATGCAATGTGTTCTCACTTTTATCATAGACACATTTAAATTAAAAAGTTACATTGTAAAAATTATTAAAAAGAATTGTAAATAGACATGGAGGTATAACTTTGCCACTAAAATGATATTAAAAATTTATAACTTTGCTAGCTTAAGCAAGCTAAACTCTAAAATAACAATGTGCTCACCTAAAACTAAAACTAAAATAAAAAATTCAAATCAAACAACACAAGAGAGAAGCTCATGAATCACAACTCAGTGCTTTATGTCCAACTTTGGAGAAAGAACTAAACAAGTTAGCAAATCATAAAGAAAATGGTAGACTAATAATTAATCACGGCTAACAAGACAGATCAAGTGGGCAGCAAAACAATTGTTTTTGACACAAAAACCATGTCACATAAATATCCTAGTGCAGTAGAAGCATGAAGATGGTGACGAGTTCCTCACCCAACTTCCAGCCTGCGGTGAAGGGAGGGTGGCCAAGTGCAGTGAAGAAGGGGCGACCAAGTCCTAGATCTCCCAGATCCCGTGGAGGAGGCAGTTGAGAAGTGCAGCGCCACCTTGTGGAAGCCCTTGGAGGACGCCCTGGTGGAGATGGTGGAGAGGGAGAGGAGGAAAGGGCTAGATTGGGGAAGATTCCTGGTGGAGAGGAAGTGGATGGTGGAGAGGAAGAGGGAAAGTATGTTGCGTGAGGGAGAGGGAGATTAGTGTGGTCATGTGTGCTGCTTGTGCATGTGTAGTGATGAGGGTAGTTTGGGTATTTAAAAAAATATCTAACGTGGAACGTTACTTAGACTAACGGTAGTGGCGTAACAAGAAACAAAAAAAATAAACAATGACATATACATAAATGGTTAACTTTCAATGGCATATATGGGAAGAGATGAACTTTGAGTGGCATATATGGAATTTTCTCTATAATTTACTGCTACATTGATGCTAAAACAATACTCTCATGGCACTATGTGATCACTAGTTTCGCATGCATGTAAATTAAGGGTTTGCTTGGGAGTCAAGTATGCGAGCGGTTTCATTCCACTTTATATATGTTTGGTTTTGAATTATATAGAATGGAGCAGCTCCCAAAAGAAATATTCCCTATAAATTTGGAACCATCTGCTTTATTCAAAGAATCCACTGAACCGAACGTCTCGCCTTCCACACCATTCGCTCTTTTTCTCATCTCCTCTGCCGCTCTTGAACCAAACAAGGACAAAACCACTCTATTTTATTAGATTTCAGAATCAAATAAAAACAGAGTGGCTCCATTCTTGCTTCTAAACGCGGAGCGGAACCATTCTATTCTTAAAATCTAGAACAAAGTCATTCCTTCTATCAGATTCCTGAATCGAACGCCACCTTAAATTCATGCTGATTTTAGATTTATATTAATTTCAACTTTTATTTTTAGTTCGAAATAAAAACTAAATTTCTTTAATCTTAATCTAGAATTTCTTTAAAATGATTTGATCAGCTCCAAATTTTTTTTGGATGGTAGCTGTACAAAGGAGACCTAAGCTACAGCTGCATTTCTTTGCAATGCAAGGTCAAGATTGAATGGTAGAGAGTAGAACAGTGCCATGATCTTTGTGCTGATCGTTTTTTTTAAAAAAAAAAATTGCGCGCGAACAATCGCCGCGCGCGCGCTATAAAATGAGAAGGATCATCAATTCATCATCAAGTGAAGCTCTTGTGATTAGCTGAAAATTGTGAGAAGAATTGAGAGATGGCGCCACCCGCCGCGTCCAAGCGCGTCGCCGTCGTCTTGCTCGTCGTGGCTGCTTCTGTGATGGCGACGACGGTGCAGCCGTCGGAAGCGACGAGGCATAGGAAGGCAGCTTGGGCGTCCTCCTCCTCCTCGGCGGACACCCGCGCGCTCCGCTTCCCCGGTTTCCCTGGCAGCCGGCAGCGTAGCCCCGTCTTCCCGGGGATCCCCGGAGCCAGGCCGTCGCCGGCGTCGTCAGTCCCTGGATTGCCGTTGCCTCCACCCACGCCCACCGGCTCGCAGCCGCCGTGCGGGAGGTCGTCGTCGACGCAGCCGATGCCCGGCACTACCTACCCCGGCACCCCGAGCATGCCGGGCGCCGGATCTTCGTCGCCGACGGACTGCGTGACGTCGCTGGCGGGGCTGACGACGTGCGCGTCGTTCCTGACGGGGGCGGAGGCGGAGACGCCGACGCCGCAGAGCGAGTGCTGCGGCGGGCTGGGCCTGTTCCTGAACAGCACGGCGGCGGCGGCGGAGGGCGACCGGACGCTCCGGTGCCTGTGCCCGGTGATCCTCGGCGACGTGAACCGGATGCTGCCCAAGCCCGTCGACCCCGTCCGCATGATGTACCTCCCCATCGCATGCGGCCTCGTCCTCCCGCCTCAGATCCTCTTCATCTGCTTCAGTAAGCTCGCATCAACCTCAACCTCAATCTCATCATCCCTGGCTTCCATGCTGCATTTATCTGTTCGAAATTTCTGACGAAATCTTGCCGGCCGCCATGGCAGCCGGGCAGCCAAACCCGCCGGTGCTCACGCGTGTTCCTGACTCCTGGTCGACCCTCTCTTCAGGCAGGCATCCTCTGCTTTCTTCCCTGTTAATCCACACATTCTCCATTAATATAATTCAAGATACAATTTTTTTGCCTCCTAATTAATTAATGTAGCTTAATTTCCATGCAGCACTCTCACCTTGATGGTTCATGACGATTGGATCGAAGGTTTTACGAGTGATTCAGCACCTGAGATACATCTTGTTTAAGCATACTTGATACTTCTACATAAGATTGGTTGGTACATCACGTGTGATGTAAGATCGATCATTTTATTTTTTATTATGGGAAAATATATATAACTATATAAGGGCAAGTGCCATTAATCGAGCATTAATCTTTCTCCGCATCTAAACAGTGTGATATTAGATTTTTTAAAATAGTTTTTTTTGAAAAAAATCAAATTTGTATAATGATTTCAAAAAATTACAAAAATAGCATCCGGTCAGTCAATCATCGGCCGACTGGAGCCACGTGGCAACCAGTCGGTCGATGGGCCATCGACTGGCACCCAAAATGTGCCGTGGTGCGCACCCTCGCCCACACGACGCCCCCGCCCATCCCCTCGCCTCCCGTGCCAGTCGGCCCCATGCCCGTTGTCCGCCGCTTTGGCTCCCACTCCACGCGCCACGTGGACGAACATATTAACAAAAAACTTTGAGCATTCTTACTAGAAATGCTAAATGCGAATTATATTAATAATAAACAACTATATAAAGAAATTTTATATAGAGAAAAAGAGGTATATCTCATAGTAATTAAAAAACTAACGGAAAACTGTAATAACTTCCCTCAATGATTATCTTCTTCTTCTCCTTGCTCGAGAATTCCATTTTCCTCCTTCTCCTCCCCCAAAAAGGTTAGAGATTTCTTCTTCGTCCTCCTCTCGCCTCCCTCCTAGCTGCAGCGCCCGACCGGCATCCCGACCTCCTCTCGTCTTTCTCTCCGCCACCATCGCCGGAGTCTTCCTCGTCCACGACGACGGCGAGGGCTCCGACTCCCCCAGGGCCGCCGCGCCCCTCCATTCCAAGGTAGAAAGACCCGATCTTTCTTCTTGGTGGCACATTCGTCGACCCTATTCTTAGCTTACTTCCCATGCAAAAAGGCCATCCTTCCTGCTGCTACTATGACACCCATTCCCCCTATGGTATCCCCATCTCGTCTAACTGTACCGCATCTCGTATCCGCACCAAAGGAACCGCCTTTAATTGGATTTCCATTTCCCTTCTCTTGCTCCTCCGTCTGGGGTTTCCCTTCCCCGCCTAGCCCCGCCGTATCGCATCGCATCGCATCGCAGCAATTCCCGACCGAGCAAGCAACTGATACCCTAGGGTTTGAGAGAGGAGGCGCATTCCAAGGCGCTGGCGATCGACCGGGCGACGGCGACGGCGACGGCGGAGGAGGCCGGATAAATGTGTATACTGTGCGCCGTGCAACGGTGGTCGCGGCGCGTCGCCACCATGCTTCCGTGGCTCGTGCTCCCGCTCATCCTCCTCTGGGCGCTCTCGCAGCTCCTCCCCGCTGCCTACCGCTTCGAGGTCACCTCCCCGCGGCTCGCCTGCGTCTTCGTCCTCCTCTTCACCCTCTTCTGGTATGAGATCCTCCTCCCTCGCCTTTCCCTCTGGCGCGCCCGCCGCTCCGCCCGCCTCCGCGAGGAGCGCCGCGCCCACGCCCTCGAGCTCCAGAAGCTCCGCAAGACCGCCACCCGCCGCTGCCGCAACTGCAACAACCCCTACCGCGACCAGAACCCCGGCGGTGGAAAGTTCATGTGCTCCTACTGCGGCCACGTATCCAAACGACCGGTGCTTGACCTCGGCCCTGCGGGGAGGGTCCCAACGGGGTGGTCTTGCAGTCAGGATTGGGCAAATGCTGCCGGCGATCCTGCCTACTGGCTTGACTTGCGCTGCTCGTCTGATAACTTGTCCTCGGGATTCTCATGGCGTTTATCATCTTGCTTTTCCCTGAGCATGGCATGGTTATGGAGGAAAATGCTCATATTTGGCTCCTCAGGGGATGGAGAGGGCTTGGGCCGTGGTGGTAAAAGATTAGCAAAAGGAGTCGATAATGGAGCAAAGGCTGAGGAGACTAGAGTGGAGAAGGCGAAAAGGAAGGCAGAGGAGAAAAGGTTGGCGAGGCTGGAGAAGGAAATGCTAGAGGAGGAGGAACGCAAGCAACGGGAAGAGATGGCGAAGCTTGTGGAGGAGCGGAGGAGGCTAAGGGATGAGAAAGCAGAGGCTGAAGAGCGATCCAAAGGCGCTACCCCTGTTGGCGAGAAGGATGCTAGGAAGGAAGTGGAACGGAGGCGGCAGGAGAGGGACAGGAAGAGGAAGGATGATAAGGATAAGGGATCAAGCAAGAGCAATTCAGATTGTGAGGATATTGAGAGAAGAATGGGTAGGGAAGGGGAGAGAAAGAGGGACTTTGATAAAAGAAATGAGCCAGAGAAACAGGATGCAGCAAGAGTTGCACCTGAGGGTTATAAGCCCCATAACTTTGAAGCTAACAACCAGGGTAGTAAGACAGTACAGAGCAGGGCGAAGTACTTTGGCCGTATGACAGGAAGTTTATTATCTTCTTCAAGAGGTTTTGGCGGCGGCTCTTTTTTTGGTAGAAGTTCTCAGACCCCTGTTCTTCAAGTTAACAAGGTGACTAAACCGCTTGTTACTGTAACTGACCAGAGTAATGTAGTCAAAAGAGGCACCCAACCTCCTGCAATAGCCAATTCTGCTACAGTTGGAGGAGCTACAAATTCATGGACTAATTTGCACCGACCTGTGAGTACAAGTCATTGTTGCTGCATTCTAGATCTTTATGATTAGAACATGTACCATTAGCTGTTTTCACCCTAACTATCATCTTACATATACCTTTTTTTTACTTTTGTTATGTTTTATGCAGGTTAGTCCAAATGTGCAGCCACACCCTACTGGTCTTAAAAAATCATGGCACCAGCTGTTTAGTCGCTCAGCTTCAGTGTCACCTTGTCCTGATGTTCCTGCTTCAGCATGTGAAAAGAATGGGCAGCCAGAATCAAATGGAGCACAGATTAGCAATGCTCAAATCTTCCTGTCTCAGTATCCCCCTCTGGATAGTAAACTAAGTTCAAGCCACTCCATGCAATTTCCAAGTTTTCCACCAGTGAATGGAGCACCTGCCAACATGCCACTATCTCATTTTCCAGCTGGACATACACCCTTTTATAGTGAGCCAGAATCAACAGTTTATGAAGAACCAGAACAATTTGAGGACCCATGCTATGATCCAGATGCAATCGCGTTGCTTGGGCCAGTTTCAGAGTCCCTTGATAACTTCCCCATGGACTTGGACAACGGGTTCATGTCTAGTGACATCTCCAAGGAAGCATATGTGAAGCCTTCACCAATCAAGTCTCCTCTATCAAGAGCACGAACTGTTGAGGAAAATACTATTAGGCAGTCAATTGCAAACGGGCCTAATGGATCTCTTTTGCCTGAGGCTAGCAATGAACATGGAACATGGCAAATGTGGAGCACGCCACTGGTTCCTTACAGTTTAGGTCTAGAAGGCCCTCAGAATGAGTGGCTTCTATCAAACAAAAATCAATTTAGCCATGGTGTCAGTCATTTGAATGGTGGAACAAGAAGCCTATTGGGTTCTGCTTTGGATGACAATGATTCATGGCTGCAGAAAGCACCTATCCAGGAATTGCCTCTTGGTACAGGCAATATGTTCCTTTCACATGAAGTTTCAGAAAAAGCTATACACAATGATTTGTGTTTTCGATCACCAAACAAATCAGCCTGTGCACACCACTTGGGACCACCTGGTCACTCTTGGTCCAAGTAAGTCCATTCTGACATTCTTTTACTACTATAAATATTTTCTGCCGCAATAAATGATGAAGCATTTCCTTTCTTCATTGCCTACTACTTTGATAACCTTATATTGAACTAGGAACATGGTCATAACTTGCAAGATAAACCCCCCTTCCTCTCCCGAATGTTCCCTACCGAGTATAGTTTCATGTATGCAATCTCACAAGGAATAATCATGTCATAGGTGTTCTTAAATTCACAATTATGTCATAGTGATTAGTACGTAAGAGCGATTGGGACCAATTATGACCAAGCAATACACTCCAAATATCAAACTTAGAAGGAAGCAAATGCATAAAATTACCATAAAGAGGCTTGAATTATGTACACATAGAAATCCATTTTTTTTAAAGTCAGGGGATCATGGCCCAGTTTGTCCTGTCCAAAGCTCCATTTGTCAGGGGCTGAATCCTTATTCGGATGATCACTTTGGTTTTAGACCAGTAGAAACATTAGTAATCTTCAGCAACAAGGTGCAAATTTTTATAAGGATCTTATTTATGAGAAATACCTTACATTACATGCAATTTATGTGTTTTTTACTTACACTATTTAATCATGTATATTTATAAGGCATAGGATCTGTTTCCATGTAAGCTTAGGAAATATGAACAAATGATGTAACGGGGCTTATCTTTCAGTATATTTAACAATTGTAGCTATCTATTATCTTTCATGTTATCAAATGCACTAGCATTTAAACAAGGAGATTGGCATTTGCTTATTTTTTATTCCTAAAAATTGTATGTTTCCACTTTTCTGACTGGGTTGTTTCTTCTGGGGTCAAGGTGTCCTCTTGGAAACCATGTAAAGAAATTATTCGGTCGCACTAACTAGAGCCTAGGGCCAGTGCTCTGCCTCCACAACTGTAAATGTGTTCCTTGAAGCAGTAAACACATGCCGTGACTATAAATATGCCCCATGGCGTAGTAAATGTCTCCTCTGTGACTGTAAACTATGGGACAGTGGTCGCGCCCTGGGCTTTAGTTAGTAGATCAAAGAAATTATTTTTAAAACTTTGGAACACTATTTTTGGGAGGTTTTGTTTGATATGTTCTCACTCATTATATTTGCAATAAAAATTTTGAACATTTTATTTGGTCCATTGCCTTCTGGATTCAACTTAAGGCCATTCACAGTATTTACATGATAAGAGTCTCTATGGTTGATTAAGCACTGCTAAATGCAATTACTAGGTCAGATGTGGGTTCTCTTTTGATTATCGTTGTCATCATCACTTGACACTGCAGATAAATTCACCATTTTTTTACCTTTGCCACTCTGGTGGGCCAAATAGAGATACCAGGATTTAGATAATATAGTAGAAATGTCAGGCTGTCAGCTGCCCTGCTCGTAGGTAGATATTCACCTGTGATCATTTTTGTGTTTGGCTATTTTTCGATAGATAATATTCATATGTGATTCTTGAAGCATTATGATAGTATGATGCTGATACATATGCTGAAAATTTGAAGTTCCAAGCTAGCAACTTACACAACTGCAATTATTTGAGAATAAATATAAGTTATGAAAGTTTAGGCCATGCAAATGCTGTTTGACTCAACAGTTCACACAAAAGCCTAAGGCAGTGTGTCCTTCGGGTCTTATGGTTGACTAAACTGCAATTTCACAAGGTCTACGGTGAATGGCGTGGTTAAGTAGCGGAGCATTACTTTATTCGACATGTGTTTGACATTCGAAACTGTAGGAAAGGCCGAAAGGGTAGAATGGAATTGATTCCTCTCCCTAGGGTTGGGAGGAAGAAGGGTCTTACAAGAGTGGCCCACACACTAGACAGGGGGGCCCACACACTAGAGACACACACACTCTAACACACTCTAACACCCCCCGCAGTCGAAACTCCGGTGCAACGGATGTTGAGACTGGAGCGGAACTCGGAGAAGGTGGAGCAAGGCAAGCCCTTGGTGAAGATGTCGGCGAATTGGGAGGTGGTGGGAACGTGTAGAACATGGACATCTCCCACGGCGACACGATCACGGACGAAGTGGAGGTCGATCTCCACATGCTTGGTGCGCTGGTGCTGGACGGGGTTGGTGGAGAGGTAGACAGCGCTGACGTTGTCGCAGTAGACCAAAGTGCTCCTAGCGAGGGGGCTGTGGAGTTCCCCGAGGAGCTGCCGGAGCCAAGATGCCTCCGCCACCCCATTGGCAACAGCGCGGTACTCAGCCTCGGCACTAGAGCGGGAGACAACAGGCTGACGCTTGGATGACCAGGACACGAGGTTGCCACCAAGGAAGACGGCGTAGCTGGAGGTGGAGCGACGCGTGTCCGGGCAGCCCGCCCAGTCGGCGTTAGTGTAAACCACGAGCTCAGCAACCGGAGAACGCCGAAGGTGAAGCCCGAAGTCAAGGGAGCCGCGCAGATAGCGGAGAATCCGCTTCATAGCGGTAAGGTGTGGGTCCCGTGGGTCGTGCATGTGAAGGCACACCTGCTGCATTGCATACGAGATATCCGGCCGAGTGAAGGTGAGATACTGAAGGGCACCAGCAATGCTTCGGTAGGCAGTGGGATCATCCACTGGTGCACTCTTGGTACCGGAAATCTTGGCCTGAGCATCAACTGGAGTGGAACATGGCTTGCAGTCAGTCATCCCAGCGTGGTGAAGGACATCCAAGGCGTACTGGTGCTGGTGAAGGAATAGACCATCAGTGCGGTGTTCCACTGTCACCCCTAAGAAGTGATGGAGCACACCAAGATCCTTCATGGCAAACTCCCGCTGCAACGAGGAGACAACCCGCTGAAGTAGAGACTGGTTGGAGGCAGTGAGAACAATGTCATCCACATAAAGTAGCAGGTAGGTTGTGTCACCACCGTGGTGGAGGACAAACAGAGAAGTGTCGCTCTTAGCTTCACTGAACCCCAAAGTCACCAGGAAGGAGGCAAAACAACTGTACCAAGCCCGAGGAGCCTGCTTCAGACCATACAGAGACTTGTTGAGCCGGCAAACAAGCTCAGGGTGAGCGGGATCCATGAAGCCCGCAGGATGGCTGCAGTATATAGTCTCTGTCAGGGTGCCATGAAGGAAGGCATTCTTCACATTTAGCTGGTGAACTGGCCAGGACCACGAGAGTGCCAGGGAGAGAACAGTCCAGACTGTAGCAGGCTTCACCACTGGGTTGAAGGTCTCATCATAGTCAACTCCAGGGCGCTGGGTGAAACCCCGAAGGACCAAGCGAGCCTTGTACCGATCCAACGTACCATCTGCCCGACGTTTATGTGTCCAGATCTACTTGCTGGTGACCACATTGCAGCCAGAGAGACGAGGCACCAAGTCCCAGGTATGATTGGCCAGAAGGGCCGCATACTCTTCCTCCATCGCGTGGCGCTAGTGTGGATCCGCCAGGGCGCCACGGACGGTGGAGGGTATAGGAGAGACCGGTGGCTCCATAGTGGCGGAGAGGACCAGACGGTCAACCGGACGAAGGACCCCCGCAGCCCACCGAGTCACCATCGGGTGAGTGTGGCGGGGATCGTGGTGAAGGATGGGTGGGTGGTACACCGGTGACTCGGCGAGAGAGTGGGCCGGTGCAGCAACCGTCGTGCGGCGCTGGTAGTCACGAATAGGGTCGGCGTAGCGGGAAGAAGACGCCGGGGCCGCGCGTGGCGAGGCAGGCGGCGCCGGGACATGTGGCACGACCGAGGCCGTGTCGGGTGCGGCAGGTGAAGCCGGGGCCGCGCATGGTGCCGGAGGACAACAACGAGCTGACCCCGGACGCAGGAGGCGACAGGGAAGCGGCCGCGCGTGGCACTGCCAAGGACTCCGGGGCCGCGCATGGCGCGGAGGGCAACGCCGGCGGTGGAGTGGCCGCACGTGGCACAGTCGAAGGCACCGAGGTCGCGGACGGCGCGGTGGGCAGCCCTGCTGCCACACTAGGCTCGCCAGACGGCGGTAGAGCCATCGGAACAGCTGGAGGTGTACCTGCAGAAGACAAAGGTGGTTGAACCATCGGGTCAGTAGAAAACAGAGATTCCAACTCAAGGCTGGAGGCGGGGTGGAGTCGGTGGAGAAAGGAAATACCGACTCGGCAAAGGTGACATGTCGTGAGATAAGAACACGACGAGAGGAGAGGTCAAAACAACGGTACCCCTTATGATCGGGGGAGTAGCCGAGAAACACACAAAGGGTCGAGCAGGGCGCAAGCTTGTGAGGAGCAGTGGCGGAAGTGTTGGGATAGCAAGCGCACCCGAAGACACGAATGTGAGTGTAGGAAGGAGGGGTACCAAACAAGGCATGGTGAGGGGTGTGAGCGCACGTGGCCTTAGAAGGCAGGCGATTGAGCAGATAGGTGGCAGTAAGGAGGCTCTCAGCCCAGAAGTGAGCGGGAGCCGAAGCCTGAAAGAGCATGGAGCACATAACATTGTTAGTGGTACGAATCATGTGCTTAGCCTTGCCGTTCTGAGGGGAGGTATAGGGGCACAACATGCGTAATTGGACTCCCTTCAAGAGGAAGAAAGCCCGGGAAGCGGAGTTATCAAACTCACGACCATTATCACACTGGACTGCCTTGATAGTAACCTCAAACTGAGTAGACACCCAAGCAAAGAAGTGAGTGAGCGTGGGGAAGGCATCTGACTTGGACCACAAAGGAAACGTCCATGAGTAGTGAGAGAAATCATCGAGAACAACCAGATAATATTTATAACTAGAAATACTCATGATCAAAGAGGTCCACAAGTCACAGTGAATAAGGTCAAACGCATTAACAACATGTGAAGAAGAAATAGGAAAAGGTAGACGAACATGGTGACCTACTGACACACATGACAAATGTGCTCACTGGTAGCCCTAGTACAAGGAACAGAGGAGCTACGACAAAGCTGAGCCAAAACGTCGACACCGGGGTGACCAAGCCGGTAGTGCCAAAGTGTGGAGGAAGCTGTGGCGGCAAGGGCGGACGAGGGTGGAGCAGCGGAAGGTGGAAGACGAAGCGTGTAGAGGGGTCCAGTACTGTCACAGCGGAGAAGAGGACGCCGGGTGACCATATCCTTCATAGTCAAACCAAAGGAGTCAAATTCAACAGAACATGAATTATCAGTGGTGAATTGATGAATGGAAAGAAGATTGTGAACAATGTCAGGGGCAACAAGAATATTTTGAAGGCGAAAAGAACCACAAGTATCCGCATCACCCACGGAGGTGACCGGAAGACATGAGCCATTCCCAACCATGATGGAAGAAGGGTGAGATGGGTGGGGTGGCCTATGACAGGAGAGAATACCATCATGAGGAGTGGTGTGGAAGGAGGCACCCGAGTCGGCCACCCAGTTCGTGGCAGCCGGTGGAGTTAACGCCATAGTGTTGAAGGACTGTGCGAGGGCCGTCTGGTCCCACCCATCGGACCATGGACCCCACGCTGAAGGTGGTGTGTGCTGCACCGGCCACTCGGTGAGCATGGCCGCAGGTGGTGTAGGAGGCCAAGGAGCTCCAGCTGTGAACTGCCCTAGCCACATGGAAATGTGTCCATGGGTTGGAGAAGGATGGCCATGGTGCACTCCCGGTGGCAGGGGCTGGTGTAGTGGAGGTAGGAGCACGATCGGCACCACCACGCTGCCCCCCTAGCGACGAGGACCTCCACCACGACCCCCTCCAGCGGTGGAACCAGCGGGAGGAGCACCGAGAAGGGAAGGAGCCGGCGTCGACGGTGGGTGGGAGGTGGTCCTGCTGGAGCCAGAGGCGACAAGAGCAGTCGCGGTGGTAGACGTGGGAGCGAGACCCTGGGTAAGCTCTTTGAGGACAAGGTCATCACGGACCTTTTGGAAAGACGAGAACGACACTGTCCTGGTGATCCACATCCGGAGGTGGGCAAAGGCGTCGCTGAGACTGCGGAGGATGTTGAGGACAAGTGTGCGCTCCGCAACAGGCTCTCCGAGGTCTCGAAGGGAATCCACCATCCCCTTCATGCGGCGGCAGTACTCCGAGACGAAGAGATCTCCCTGGACAAAGGTGCGGAAGGCGGCATCCAACTAGAGATCACGGGCCTCACGGTTGCCAAGGAACTGCCCCTCGATCGCAACCCAGGCCTGATGAGCGGTGCCTCCAAGCTCCCGCACGATGTCCTGTAGCTCAAGAGTGACGGAACCAAGGATCCACGACAGAACCACATTGTCCATGCGTCGCCATGCCGATCCCTAGGCGACCACTAGAGTGTCGACGAGGACGTGGTCATCCAGGGTATAGCGCTGGAGGGTGAGGAGCACCAGATCGCGCCAGTGTGCGTAGAAGGATGACGAGGGATCAAGCGTGACTGGCACGAGCGACCGGATGTTCTGGACACCGGTCGCCTAGGCGTGGAGCTGTGCGGCACCTGGATCTGCGGCGATATCTGGATCCGCGGTGGCAGGGGTAGGGGGAACAACAACCCCGAGGTGGCGCTCGGTCGTAGCAACATGCTGGGCCAGCGCATCTGCGGCCTGGCGGGCACTCTCCCAAGCAAGGACGGCCGCCCGCTCGCGCTCCCGAGCAGCGGCGGTAGCGATCTTGGCGGTGGTGAGGGCGGCGTCGGCGGCAACCACATCGGTGGTGGCCGGCCAACACGCAGGGGCCAAAACAGGGCCAGATCCGGCCCTAGGAGTGTCTGCCAGCAGCGGCGACACGGCGGGGAGGTAGGGTCGCCCAGCAGCAGCAACGCCGAGCCCAGCCATCAGGGACGAGAAGCCGGCGGCCAGCAGGGGCGGCGGTGCGCCCAGGGCCTGCCAGCCCGCGGCCACGACGGGAGGGAGGTCGGCGGCAGCGGGAGTGGCGGCGGCGCACCCAGGGCCTGCCAGCCCGCGGCCACGACGGGAGGGAGGTCGGTGGCGACGAGGGCGCCGGATCTGGTCGCGCCGGCGTCGGATCCGGACGGGGCGACAGCGGGGGCGGTGGATCTGGCCATGGCGGCAGAGGCCTGCCGGCCACCCATGGCGACGACGTCCAGCCCGCAGAGCGGCGGCGCGGCGGGAAAGGGGGAGGAAGAGGCCGTCGGCGTCATGAAGGTGAAGATAGGAGCAGATTTGGAGAGGAGGGGGAAGGAGGACTCCGGCACCGACGACGGAGGAGGCTCGCCGGCCATGGAGGCAGCGGCGGCGCCGGCGGCTGGAGAGAGGAGAGGGGAGGGAGGGGAGCCTAGGGCTCTGATACCATGTAGGGTAGAATGGAATGGATTCCTCTCCGTAGGATCTAGGATTGGGAGGAATAAGGGTCTTACAAGAGTGGCCCACACACTAGACAGGAGGGCCTACACACCAAAGACACACACACTCTAACAGAAACGTTGTTCTAGGCTTCTTCTAGCAACAGACAATAATTTCATAATTTGTATGCTGCAACTGATGGCTCCATTTTACTTACATCTATGAACTACTCATGTATTATCCGAAACAGAAATGTTCATGTTCCTGGAACTGTCATGCATGTTTGACAAAGTGAAAATAGTGAAAACTAATGACTTTTGTGTTGGTTATGATTTGTGCAGGGAGGCACAGGTGCTGAATGGACCTCATGAAGCTACTAAGATTTGCTCACCAGCTGGGGCACATGATGTTGGCGGGGGCTTTTGTCCAACTAATCCTGATGTACACTCAGTTTGGTCTTTCAATCAAAAAGAGACAACATAGAACATATAGAATGCAATGTTGAGCCAAGGCTGTTTTGGCGCATTTCACATTTTCCTTTCTGAATTCTATGCAAAATGGGCTGGGAACTTGAAGCACTTTGTTCTTATATCACTAACGGATAGATCATACTTATCATATCTCTCATTGCTTATTTTTTCTTTCTTTCTTATCACTGATCATTGACCAACATGTTTCTTACAAGTAGAAAGAATAGATTACAAGTAGAAATAATAGATGGAGGTTTTTGAGAATTTTAAAAATAAGGATATATATGATTATATTGCATATATGGTGCAAAGAAATTTAGAAATAACTAGTTGGCAACACTAATCCAGTGCACATGATGGCTTTCCAAGACGACAGATTAATAGCGATGGATTAATGAAATCCTAATTAAACTTTGTAGGTCAATCTTCCAGGAGGCCATCTTGCTTCCAAAGGAGACTTTTTTTATTTCCTACGAGGAAAAATAGTTGGCAATGAAACGATTCTTTTGGAACGTAGTTTTTTCAAATAAATTTTGGAAGATTTAGTACGATTGCTACGAAAATCTTTTAAAATTCCTGTATTGAGTTCTTAATGCATAAATTCATACAAAGCCAAATTTTTACAAGTACTTCCTCTTAAGAAAAAAATTACATATTCCTCTTGCATCTTTCGGTCCCTTCAAGACAAGCATCCATTTCTTTATTTCTTTTTTAGACGGGAGACACCTATTATTTATTTATTTATGTGTTGTGTGTATCATTAATTATGTTATTACTCCATAATAATTACATTACAAAAAAGAAAATAAAGCTCTTTTCCATAGTTAAATAAAAAAAGAAAAAGAAAGTTCAATGAGGGAATGACACGTGGGCCCAGTGTGGCGGACCGTGTCTTGACATGGCCATCTCACCTTCCCCCGGCCGACGAGACGAGTTCTTCTCCTTGCTCGAGAATTCCATTTTCCTCCTCTCGTCCTCCCCCAAAAAGATTTGAGATTTCTTGTCCGCTTTCCTCTCGTCCTCCTCCCCTCCTCTCCCCCAAAAAGACTGGCATCGAGCTCGATCTCGATCTCGATCTCGTGTATTGTTCTGCTTTTCTTCCCTTCCCTTGATTTGTTACTTTAATATTTCCCAAGAGCAGAGGAGAAAGGAAGCCGGCGTGGTGGCGTTTGGTGGCCGGCAGCTGGTCAAACCAATTGCTGTCGACGGCAAGGGAGAGCCACCTGCTCCCCTCTTTTGCTAATCCAATCCCCATTTCTTCTCTAATCTCTTGTTCCTTTCTTTTCGATTCGATTGGTTGGTTGGCGGCGGAGGAAGACGGCGAAAATGTGCCCGCTGCGGGTGATCCTCATCTTTCTCTCCGCCACCATCGCCGGATTCTTCCTCATCCGGGGCCTCAACGCCGAGCCGGACCCCGACCTCCTCCACGACGACGACGGCGGCTCCGACTCCCCCAGGACCGCCGCGCCCCTCCATTCCAAGGTAAAAAGATCCAATCTTTCTTCTTGGTGGCACATTCCTCAACCCTATTCTTAGCTTACCTCCCATGCAAAAGGCCATCCTTCCTGCTGCTACTATGACAACCATTCCCCCTTGGTATCTCAATCTTCTTGCATTTAACATATTATGTTTGTCTTTGTTGCTGGATATGAAAGTTAGCATTAACAATTCTAGTAAGACTTTTTTTGTTACTGATGGTAATAGGAAACAAGTGTTTTTTTGAAATGTCCCCACAATGCCAAATTTCCAGATAAATTACAAACGTGTTCGTAGTTGGTGCATAAAAACATGCTGTCTAAGAAAATTTTGCTCTTATTTTGTTTTTCTCACAGCAGTATCTCCCTAACATAATTGGCTCATGCACAACAAAAAAAAAAGTAATGGCGGCATGCAACTTTGTAGATACATATATTTCACTCATTTTTTATGAAGCTTACATCAATCAGAGTAAATGATTCAATTGAGTCTTGTTGATTCTCTAGAGCTTGGAGGTTGAAAAGGGATAACACAGATCATACCACAATCTATGCATATGCACTTTCGATCTTAGTTGTATGCAACTAGGAACCATACTCGAACGTGAACTTATTTGAAGTATTTATAGAGTTGTGATATGCTCAATAACAAATATTACATTAATGGTGACATGAAACTGTGCAGAGTCAATGGCTTTGTTGGTAATACTCCCTAGATTTTAGGGTTAAACCATGATTCCATGAATTCATGATCTTGCAGTGTGATCCTCTCCCTATGGATTTTGTAATGATCATTGTTTATATTACTGACGATGATGGAGTGTTGAAAGTACTAACAAAGGATTCGATATATAGTTGATGTCGCCTGAGGTTTATGTTTGCCAAGTCCCTACAATTTGTAGTCCCCAGTTTATATCATAGTGTATCTTTTGTAGTATGTTGAAAGAAAAGGCACTGGTGCCACATCTTCATGCTTTGTGAGTGCATGTATCTGTATTTCCTAACCGCTGCGGTATAGCCACGAGTTTTTGCATAGTTTTTCTTGACTAAGAGCTTTGCATGAAATTGTAGGTTGGCTCGGCTATGAGAACAGGATTCTGGACAGTGGTGGACATGGCAAGCGGGAAGTACCTTTGGCGCACTCTTGTTTCACCATCTACAAAATGTGAATCCGAAAAGGCCCAGTGATGGAGTTGCAATATGTATATTACACGTGGCGTCGTGGTTGACTTGGGAACAGATGCAACCACATTGTTGTTAGATTTTGTTGTTAAGTGTAATACGGTGCCAATTGTAACATGAGGATTGTGTCTTGAGGTGGATATGCAAAACAGTTCACCTTTGAACCTTGTTGTGCGACTTGAAACAGCGAGTGGAGGACTGGGGTCTGAGGGCAATTCTGGGAAGTTGGCTTATTAATACATGAGATTAACATCCATGCTGAAATGTGTGGTTTGATACATACAGCAAATATGTGTAACTGGATTGTGCAAGTATCTGAATAATATGTTTGGACTGTGACTTGGTTTTGTTGAAATGATGGTAACTGGTAACATGTTTCTGGATTGCCCCCTGTTGGGTGCCTGGTATTTGTGATGCTACTTTGAAGACATTGCAAGAGGCAACACAAGAAAATGTTATGTTGTGTAATACCAATGCTACTACCTTGGACATAACCAAGTTACAAACACCTGGTCTGCTTACCATGCTTATATCTGAATCACATGCAACCTATCACCACAAATGTGCATCTTTTAATGACATATCAGGATATACACAGTAATAGAAAACGCTTATGCAAATGCAAGAACAATATTTATCAGGGTCATAGATTTAAGTCTAGTAGTGCATTTAAGCAAAACACACCAAAAAATGTAAGCAAAGTATAAAAACGAAAACATCAATTGGATGGATGGCGCCTACACAATAAAGATCATGTAGCTTTGTTGCTGTATATAAATCTTTGTGTTACTGCACTACACAATACATTTTTTTTGTGGGACGAAATTGCTGCTGCACACAACATGGTCTACCGTCTACCGATCAGTTTTAAGGTGATTTCAGCTGACTCGTTTCACTGGGAGCTTGCAAGTTTACTCTGGTGAGAGATGCAAATATATTTGACAGTATGTAAACTCATAAAGGATCATCTCAATTCGTTTGTCACTTTGTTGAGTGTTCTACTTTTGCTTTGAGGCAGCAGGGGACAGCAGCATCACTGCCTCACAAAACCTTGTCTCTGCAACCTTTTGCTTTTGCTGTTCCCAATGCCACTGCCATGTCAATTTCACCATTTTCTTGTCCTTGCACCACCAACGCACACTGCTGCTGCCTGCTTAACTGCTTTAGCTTTGCTCAGCCACCAGAGCAGCAGCAGCAGCAGCAGGCTGCAGGGCACACTTGAAATCTTTTCAGCTTTAGACGGCTGCTTGTTTGTGTTCAACACCCTACACACCAATTCCACATCCCACTCTTCAGTATCAGGTAACTAATAATTCAACTCTTGCCCTTCTCCTCAATGGTAGATCTATCTGTTGTGTACTGCTTTATCCAACTTCAGTTATGGCCATGACAATGCTGGACTCCAGCTTCTTGCTCAAATCTAGTGGAATGTAGTATCTGAATTCTGTTCAAAACGGTGGTGAGTGAGCACAAGATTTGCATGCTTCCAGCATGTCTGTGTAGTTTGTGGTTTCCTCTTGGGTTTAGATTTCAGCAAAACAAATATGTTAGTCTGTGGCCATGAAGAAAGGTTTTTTTAAGTCTGTCAAACTACAGGAGAAGGAGAAGTAGAGCAGATTGCTCTCCTGAAATGAAATTTTAGTGTGCTCCCCCTTCTATAGACTCAAAGATTCTTCTTTTAACTCTTGGTTTGAACTGAATCAGACCAATGGAGCCAAGAACACCAAGAAGTGCTGCAAGGACAGCCTGCAGTGTTCCTGGACTCGTATTAGGCCTCTCCAAGCTCTGCAAAATCACGAAGGTTTGCGCCGCCCCCGATTTCGCTGATACAAAGACAGAGTTTGGAGATTGTGGAGGATACGATCAGAGGCTTGTTGTCACAAGGCTGTTTGAGGAAATTGGAGCTCTCAAGTCAGCCTACATCAAGCTGCAGAAAGCTCACATCCCTTATAATCCCCCAAAGATCGCCTTCGCCGACGAGGTCATCACCTCGGAGCTCGACTCGATCGCTGCTCTGCAGAGCTTGTGCAGCACGAACGGCAGCATCGGATCCATGGTCAATAACCGGTGGTCGCTGGTGCAGGAGCTGGAGGCCGAGATGAGGAAGAAAGATTCAGACATTATCCTGTTGAAGAGGGAGCTGGAGTGGCTGAAGCAAGCGAACTCGAGACTGAGCAAGCAGATCAAGAACAAAGCGTCAGTAAATCGTGGCAAGGATCATTCCACTGCCATGCAACAATTGGCGACGCCTGATGCGTTCTTGAAGCTCTTCAAGGCGGCGTCGACATCGGTGCATGATTTCGCAGAGATGATTTGTAGCTTGACAGCCTCGTGTGATCACCACTATGCCACCGGTTCAGCAGATCAATCGTACAAGAGGTACTCGCTGGAGGCGTACCTGTCGAGAACGATGTTTACTACCGGTGTTGAGGAAGATGACGAGCTCGACGTCGCTCGCTTTGATCGAATCATGCGGTCATGTGACCCTCTCGACGCCTTGATGGAGTACCCGAGCTCCAGCTTCGCGAGGTTCTGCAGGTCCAGGTATGTCGCAGCCGTGCCGCCGGCAATGGAGTCGGCCGTGTTCGGGAACTTGGACCAGAGAGCGTTCGTGTCGCGAGGCGGGCACCCGAGGACGTGGTTCTACCGGGCGTTCGTGACGATGGCGAGGTCGGCGTGGGCGCTGCAGGCGGCCGTGGCGGCTCGCCGCCGGTGTCCCGGGGACGGGCCTGTGGTCAGAGTGCTGTACGCGAGGGGAGGGAGCAGGTTCTCGGCGGGGTACATGGAGAGCGTCGTGGCCGCTGGTGCTGGCGCAGACGCTTGCGCTGGCAGAGGAGGAGGAGGTGGGGAGATTGACGACAAGGCCGGCGTCGCATTCACCGTCTCGCCGGCGGTCAAGGTGGGTGACACGGTGGTGGTGCCGTGCAGGGTGTTCCTCTGCCATCCAGACGACGACGTACGCCAATAGTATGACGTGCAGGCCACCGCCTCCGCCCTCCAGCTCCGTGTCGTTGCTGCTCCTTAGTCCTGGTCGTCGTCGTCGCACAGCAAGGCAGTTGCAGCAAGGCCTCTGCCTCTACCTTCGCCGACTGATCGAGCCATGGCGTCGTATAGCTTCAAATCCAATCCTGCCTCTCCTCTCCTCAACCTGCACTGCGTTCTTTATTCATCTGCAGATCTCTTCCCCCTCTTGTGTATGAACAGATCAATTCAAGGGAGCAAATACTTGACTGTTTAATCAGTTTGCATCTTTCATTTCCCCTGCAATTTAATATCAGAAAATTTGGCGGTGAATGTGATGGTTGGATGCTCTGCTGCTCGTTTTGATTTTTGAGGGAACGGAATTCTCTGGCTTCTCTAATATATTTATGGACTCTAATCTTGTATTGGCGTTCGATCCTAATTGGTCGTGTACTATAAATATATACATACCCTAATCGATAATATATCAAATTTTATGTTGGTATCAGACTAGATCTAATCAATAATGTATCAATTTTTTTGTTTCTACGAGGATAAAGATCTAAAGTAGTTGTCGTAGTCCAGGAGCGAGTTATGGGTCCAGAGTGTTCATTGTCATTTTACTTTTATATATATTTGATGTAATAAATGTAGCCTTGAGTTACAAATTGAATGTCATAAGACACAATCCTATAATGAACATTTTGTAAATTGTTTCCCCGGGAATTGTAATAAACTCGAAGTTGGTAAATTTTGGACGTTACAGCCAAACACCTGGCCTAACTACCTCCCCACCCAATTGATTGGGCTAGCCTGCTCGGCTGGCTTCCCCGCCTCAACTATATGTGCGGATGGGCTAACCTGCTTGGCCGATTCGCTTGGCCGTGCACATCGAGTCCAATTTTCAATCCGTGGGTCTCTGATAGACCAATAGAAAGGATGCATCCTTGTAGTGGCAGTAGATATTTTCCTTCCCTCGGCACATCCTGCCCTAGTTCCTAGGTCTAGGTCGCTGCTTGTTGCAACCTCGTCGGCCATCGCCTAAGCCCTATCGGCCATCGCTAATGCCCCGCCGGCTGTCACTGATGCCCCGCCGCCCTGCTCTTGAAGATCGAAGCCCCGCAGGAAGCCCTGCCGTCGAAGCCCCTGTCGTTGATCAGCCAATGCCCTGCCTCCCCGCCCACAAAGGTTGAAGCCCCGTCGCCTAAGCTCCGCCTCCAACTAGATCCATCATCAAAGCTCTTTCTCTACCTAGATCCGTCACCGAAGCTCTCCCTCCAGCTAGATCCATCGCCATAGTTGCTTCGTCGATCGGATCCACGGTCGCCATCAGATTTGTGCTCAAGCATTGACTATCGGACCTTCCACCGTGGCCCCTCCATGACTCAATCGCCACCGTCCCTAGGTTGCCACTAGCCATACACCCACATTCCCATTTGCTGCATCTTGTTGTCCCCAAAGCCCCAATAGTCGGGTGTTCTGGGGACCCGATAGGTCCGAATTCAGGGCAAAATTTCAACCCGCGGGGGCATGCGGGACGGGTCCAAATGGGGCCATGTTTGGGGCTGGTATTGGCCAACCCAAACCCATCTCGCCTCGTTGCCACCCCTAATGGAGCCAAGGTCAACCGCCTAGCCTTCCTACCTTCCCCTCTCAATCGAATAGGCCAGACTACTCCTTCATGGCCCTAGGACAACCGCCTAGGCTAGTTGTGTATGTCGCTCAGTTAGTCAGACCAGTCTAACTAGGCGCCAGCTATCAGCACTGTTCACCTAGAGATTCATCGCTACTGATGCTTGCTAGATTGCTGACACTACACAACACTGTTCCCACACATCCTTGATCGGCTAGGACACCTAGAGCACCTTCCCCGTCTCCTCATTTAGGTGTTTCTTCGATGATAAATAATCATGCAATGATAACTCGTGGAAAATCAAGTATCCACTTGAATGTCACTCGGTTGAACCTACTTACTTCAACACTTTCACCTGTTCCTCGAACCTATCGTGCTACTTTGGTTGATTGCAATTGACGGATGACCATGGAAGAAGAGTTCAATGCTCTCCTCTCCAATCGTACATGGGATCTTATTTCGTGACCCAATGGTGCTAATGTGGTTACATGCAAGTGAATATTCAAACACAAGCTTCACACATATGACACCCTTGATCACTACAAGGTCCGGTGGGTTCTTTGAGGATTCACATAGTGCCCTGATATTGATTACGATGAAACCTTTAGTTCCATTATGAAGCCCGCCACAATACGCACTGTTCTTAGTCTGGTAGTCTCTCGTCAGTGGTCGATTCATCAGCTTAATGTTAAAATACATTCTTACATGGCACTCTTCAAGAGACAATTTACTGCATTCAACCACCCAAATTCATTGACTCTTCTTTATCAAATATGGTTTGACGTCTCAATAGGTCCTTATATGGTCTTAAGCAAGATCCTCGAGCTTGGTTGGGGATGGAAATCGTGACCGATTACCGATTTACCCACAGGTAAAAACCTCATTAGGATCAGGTTTATTCTCAATTTCATACCCAATGGGTAAACGGGTACGAGTATGGGTATCGACTACTCATACCCGTTTACTTGATTATCCTCACTATAAAAATAAATGTGAAACCCTAACATCTCCTATCCCTCTTCTCTCTCCTCCCCACCCTCACCAGCCACCACCTCCTCCCATCTCTCCCATGCCACAAACCCTTCTCTCCTTCCTCCACTCCTCCCACGTCGTCATGTGCACCTCACTGTCGCACGCCACCTAGCGCACCCCTGTGCACTGGCCCGTGTCACCCCACGCACCGCTGAACGCCACCCTACGTAGGCTCGCACGGCCACACACCCACGCCCACGCCCTTATGTGCTACCGAGAGCCCATACACCTGCCCCCCTCCCCGCGCCATCGAGAGCCCCCACGCACCATCCGACCGGCCTCCATGCCAACCCCGGCCCAACGCTACTCACCTAGTGCTCCGCCTCACTTTTCTTCACTTTTTTGTTTCGCGGGTAAACATGTATGGATACGGACAATGTTCTAAAAGGTGGATGTAGGTGGGCTCTAGGAGGGAAAAGGCATTGGGCGCCACCCTAGTGCTGTGAAGAGGACTTGGTCGGTCGATTGGGTGGGCGGGGCGCCTAGGTGGGTCAATTGCGGCCTGGGCAGTTGACCGCGCTACCTAGGTGCCCTGGACGACGATGACGTCTAGGTATTTAACACACACGCCAGCGGTAGCTAGGGTTCCCCAGCCGTTGAGCGTCGCCACCACTACGCCAGTCGTCCTCCATCTGTCTCTTCCATGCGTGATCTGCCGCTTGTCGTGATCCCGCCCATGGTTTTGCTCCGCTTGTCACCGATGGCAACACTTAGCCGAGTGGCCTGATAAACAGGAATGCTAGTGTAGGGAGGAGAAGAGAGAGGGAGGGGCAGGCATGGAGGGGAGGAGAAAAAGAGAAGCCTGGACGCCTGGGACTTTGAGGAAAATAAATGCAGTGTGGAGGGGAAAAGAGGGGAGGGGAAGAAGAGAAGCCTTGATGGCTAGAATTTTGAGGAAAATAAATGCAACGTGGAGGGGAAGATGAGAAGCCTTGACGCTTGGGACTTTGAGGAAAATAAATGTAGTGTGGAGGGGAAAGGGTCCTCGTCGTATCCTTTATATGGAAATCCGGGGCCAGGGGGCCATTCCCTTGAATCGTACTGATGAAAAGTTTTTTACTCCATGAGAAATTGAACAAAAAGCTGCCGAATTGGCCTACTTCTTGCGCGTACCAATGGAAGTATTTTGAGTACCAATTGCATTTTTTTTGAAATGAATTGAATGAGGAAGAATTGGAAGAATAAAAGTTTTCTCAACACGAGGGTCCGCTGGGACTCTGGGACAACAGTGTCCATGCCTGGGACTTGAGCAAAAGTAAAGGCAGTGTAGAGGGGAGGACTCTGGAACAACCATCGCCTAGAACTCCGGAGAACAATAATACAAGAATGGATGCTTGGGAAATGCAAGATAAAGAAGAAGAAAATGGGCAGTGCTAGGCGCCCCTAGGCGCTAGGCACTAGGTCACCGCCCGACTAGCGCCTAGCGCCTATGTGAACATTGGTCACATGTTTTTACCGGTTAGGTAAATAGGTACAGATATGTGTATACACCATCCATACCTATCATACCCGATTGCCATCCCTAGGCTTTGCACAATAGATTTGCCTCATTTCTACTGTCCCTCAGCTCGGTTTCACGGAGGCTAAGTCCGATAATTCTCTATTTATTCTGAAGCGTGGGTATAACACAACATACCTCTTGCTTTATATTGATGACATTGTCTTAACTACTTCATCCAACAGACTCCTTCGACTCCTTCGGTGGATGATTTCAACTTTACAGTGTGAATTCCTAATGTCAAATCTTGGAGACTTGCATCATTTCCTTGGCATTTGTGTCTCTCTGTGGTCCTCCGGTCTCTTTCTTAGCCAACAACAAATTATCTGGAAATCCTAGAGCATACCAACATGACCATCTGCAAGCCATGCAACACTCCGGTTGATACTCGTGCCAAAATATCCAATTGTAATGGTGCTGCAGTTGATGACCCAATGGACTTTTGCAGTCTCACGGGAGCACTACAATACCTCACCTTCACTCGTCTAGATATTTCTTATGTAGTTTAGGAGGTTTTTATTCACATGCACAATCCTCGTGAGCCTCAGCTTGTCACTCAAATGGATTATGCGATATATTTGAGGCACTATAGAACTGGGTCTTCATATTCAGTCATCTTCCATATATGCTCCGGTCGTCTATTCTGGTACAGATTGGGCACAATGTCTAGATACTCAAAGATCAACTTCTGGCAATGCAGTTTTCCTAGGCAACAACTTGATCTCGTAGTCATTCAAGCGTTAAAGCACGGATTCTTGCTCCAATGATGAAGCCTAGTACTGTGATGCCCCAAATGCAGTGGCCAAAGTTAATTGGCTTCGTCAACTCCTTCACAAGCTTCACTTCCCCCTATCCAAGTCCACTTTAGTGTACTGTGATAACATCAATGCAGTCCACCTGTCATCGAATCTTGTGCAACATCAGCGGACAAAGCATGTCGAGATTGATCTCCACTTTGTTCATGAGAAAGTTGTTCTCGGTGTTGTCCGTATTCAACACGTTCCAACTTCATCACAATATGCAGATATCTTCGCAAAATATCTTCGCAAAAGGGTTTCCAATGCTGGTCTTCACCGAGTTTTGTACCAGCCTCAACATTCGGCCTGTCGATGTTGTGGCTACGGGGTGTTAGAATATAGAGATAATTACATATACTCTAATTGAAGTTAGTCACGAACTCTAAAATCTGCAATGACTTTGTCCGGTGGAGGGGCAATAATGGAATGCAATAAGCCAGATCCATGAATTTTATGAATCGTCAAGGACGATTTCTTGCGTGGTATTATCGACGAGATCGAATTGTACGTGTAAAAAAAACTCTGCTCACTGAGCAGTGAGCACTAGCTTACTAGCTACTTGTTCACTTGCTTGTAGTACGTAGTGTAGTTGGCACTGACACATCGAAAAGCTTAATTTGCCTTGGAAAAATTGATCACAACATGTAGTGGTGGTCCTTTCTGGTGGTGCTTCTCCGGCGGTGGTGCTGCGAGGAAGACGACGACGACGAGGAGGAGGAGGAAGAGGGGTCGCGGAAGCCGATGTCGTGGACGGCGCCGACGGTGTTGAAGAAGAGGCGCTTGTTGAGCTCCTCCACCAGCGTCCGGTGCAGCAGCTGGCTCCGTATGTCCACCATCGACCTGTTCCTCGTCATCATCCGCCGCCGCCGCCCCTCCTGGTCGTCTCCCTCGCGCTGCCGCGGCCGTCCGGCGTGATGGCCTCCGCCTGCTAGTACCGCCCCGAATCTGGTGGCCTTCGCGGCCTGCGCCGACGCCGACGACGTCTCGGAGCAGTGCAGGCTTGCCGTGTCTTCGTCGTCATCGCTGCCGCTGCTTTGAGGGTAGTAGCAGTAATCTGCATGCACCGTCCGATTCCAACGGATTACTCAATGAAATTAAGCTCAATTTCAACATCATCTAACTGTATGATCAATGCTGATTTTTTATTTATTAACACTTCAAATTAATTTCTACTATCACTTTGATGAAAGTGTTGTTAGGACACGGTGGCGGAGCCAGACCTAAATTATAGGAGGCTGAGTTTAAAGAGAGATTTAAGTGATTTCATTATAATAGCATTTGGATCCATTTTCATTGATTTAAACGGTCCTATATATCAGTCTCAAGAAATGCTATTATAGCAAAGTACACATCTTTGGAGTGCTAAAATAGTAAATCTTACGAGTTTAAAGGCTTTCATGGAAAAGATCGAAGCAATACGTGTATACGTTCAACTAAACAAATATGTATTGTCGTAGGTCTGTAATTTTGTAAATTTATAAATACAACAAATTTGCAAATCAATATTCAACTTACTACATATCTGCATCAAAGCTAGAGGAAAAAAGCTAGCAAACTAACAGCTGCAATAGCGCAGGAATCTGGTTGCTCAAGTGTTTTTGTCGAAGCCACAAGCACACAGATCCCAGTAGAGTTTGTCAGAAAGCCTTAATTAATGCGACCTCCTGGGAAGGGAAGGGAAGCTCAGCTCAGCGTAAAGCATGCTTAATTATCCAGAATGTGCACTGATGCCTTGTCTTTCTTAATAGATGCTAATCTCATTATTTTACCTCCCTAATGCATACTTTACCCCTAAACAAACATACGAGGGCGCTGGCAGTAGGGGGGCGTGCCCCAGCAACCCCCGGCATAAAGATGGCAATGGGTACCCAAAATCCGAGTACCCGATGGGTTTTACCCGATAAGAAGATGGGTGTAGAACAATATCTTCACCACGGGTGTCTTATTGGGTAAAAACCTCTACCCAACGGATAGAGCGGGTGCGGGTGCGGGTGCATAGTACCCGTACCCGCTTACCCGCGGGTAAAATATACCCGAAGGCCCATGTGCATTTCTTTACAAATTCAGCTCATTCGTGGCCCATATAATAGTATCTCGAATACATATATATACTCGAAGGTATCCCAAACCCTAGCCCTAATCCCATTCCTCCCCCTTCCTCCGCGCGGGTGTGAGTTACCCGTCGGGTACAAATACCCGCGCGGGTGCGGGTGTGGGTAAGTTTTTGTACCCACGAGCCGGTGCGGGTTTTGTAGCGAGTGAATTTTTATCTGGCGGGTGCGGGTGTGGGCGGGTAATACTTAGTGGGTGCGTACCCGTTGCCATGTCTACCCTGGCATCAGGGCTAGTGTTGCCATTATCCTTTTGTTCCACCTAAATATCTCGGATGTTTTTTTAAAATAATATTTTTTTAAAAAATCAAATCTGGCAGTCGAATTCAAAAAATTATAAAAATGGACTCCCGTCGGCACTTGATCGGCCGGATGTGGCCACGTCAGCCTCGTTCGGTTGTTGAAGTGCCGAACGTGGCTGACGTGGAGCCACGTCAGCGCCATAACGGCTACTTCGGCCGAATGTGATAACGTCAGCCATGATCGGCACTTTAACTATCGAACGAGGCTGTCGTGGCCAAATTCGCTGATGTAGTGCCCCCTATTTATAGAGCCACATTCGGCACTGCATCAGCGAATTTGGCCACGTCAGCCTCGTTCGACAGTTGAAGTGCCGAACGTTGCTGACGTGGTATCGTTTGGCTGTTGAAGTGCCGAACGAGGCTGACGTGGCCACGTTCAGCCGATCAAGTATCGAACGTGGGTGGCCACGTTCGACCGATTAAGTGCCGACGAGAGTCTATTTTTGTAATTTTTTGAATTTGACTACCAGGTTTGATTTTTTGAAAACAAATATTATTTTAAAAAATCGACACCTCATCCACGGAAGGAGACTACGAGCATCTTATAAGGGAGAGTAATATCCTCTTATTAGACCTGTCTTTTAGGATGAAGAGTTCTCCGCTTGTAAGGGTACTTCGGATACGCCTAACGCCCGAACATGGATCGAGAATGGTGAGCTGAAAGGCAACAACTGGTATCAGAGTTATTATCGTCATGCCTACCTAGGATGCTTCCTTGGGGAGTAGAATGTTACAACGTTCTGAGTGTTGCCAATAACCTTTAGTTCCACCTCGTCCATAGAAGAAAGATACAAATATCTTATAAAGGAGGGTGGTTATCCTCTTATTAAACTGGTCTTTTGAGATGAAACCGTTTGTGAGAGTATCGGAGAAGAATGAGATAGGGAGAGAAGTAGAGAGTTGGTTGGAGAGAGGTTTTGAGTGAAATTTGCTAAAAAAAAGATAGGAGGTGAGATAAGGAGTAGGTTGGAGATGCCCTTAACCCTAACAAATGCCCCGATGCCGCCACTAGTTTCTGGCCGCAGCTCCTCAGTCACATATCTCCCCTTCATTAGCTTTTAATTTAGCATTTAAAAGTACAAATTTATTTTTTAAAATTGATGGTTAGAATTGATATACTAGTGATATTAGAATGTACCGCGAACGATGCTCTATAATTATTATCCTTAACAAGTAATATAATCTCTTTGTCTAGTTTTGATTCGTGTCTAATGAAAAAAAAGAATTTAATTTTAATATATTTTGCGAGTATTTTATTTTCACCTAGCTACTAGCTAGAAATTCTCATCAAAACTTGGTAGCATGCATGATATATAAAATATCAAGTTAATTGTGCAGTAAGATGTAAATTAACAGCAGTATAATTACCTCTTGACCAGTCACCTTTGCCACGTGGGCTGGGGAACCCCTGCGAGGAAGAGGGCCCCACCCCGCAGAGAGACCCATGGGAGGAGGCCGGAGAAGACGAGAGGTAGTAAAACGGAGGCTGCTCGCCGTCGCCGTCGTCGTCGTCGGCGTACGTGTACTCGTGCTGTTCTTGCTCGTAGCCGGGCACCAACCTCTCGATCTCCTGCTCGATCATGGCCGCGATCTCCGAGGGCTCCCGATCAGTGATGTCCAGCTCCTTCACCATCTCCGTCGCCACATCCATCGCCGTGTCGCTCACGATGTCGAACGGGAAGTAGATGTTCCGCACGTGCCCTCCGGATGACTCATCGCCGATCTTCACCTTGAGGAATATGGTGTCGTCCTCCGTGTTCAGCTTTCCGGTGATCGTCATGTCCGTCCTTGCTGCCGCCGGCGCCTCCGAGGTCGGCGAATCACTAGGATTACTCAACGGCAGTGGCAATGGCAGTGGCGGCGATGGAGTGGTGGTGGCATGAGCTGTAATGTTGTGATCGTCCTGGTGGTGCTGGGAGAGGAAGGGGTCGAGCAGGAGCTCCTCGGCGGAGGGGCGGTGGGAAGCGGCGACGAGACACCTGCCGATGAAGCGGCGGGCGTGGGTGTCGTTGAGGCGGTAGAAGGCGTCGGGCAGCTTGCCGGCGGTGACCTTCTTGTAGATCTGCGCAGGGTTGGAGCACTCGCTGTAGGGGTACTCGTTGGTGAGCATCTCGAGCATGCACATGCCGAAGGAGTAGACGTCGACGCGCTCGTCGTATTGCTCGTCGTACATCTCGGGCGCCATGAACTCGGGCGTGCCGATGACGCTGTGGGCGGCGCGGCAGCCGCGGAGGACGGCGGCGAGGCCGAGGTCGCCGATCTTGACCTGGCCGAGGTGGCCGTTGACGAAGATGTTGTCGCACTTGAGGTCGCGGTGGATGACGGGAGGTTGGCGGGAGTGGAGGTAGGCGAGGCCGCGGAGTATCTGCCGCGCCCAGCCGGCGATCGCGCGGCGGCTGACGCGTGGGTAGCGTAGGCGGTAGGCGCGGAGGGTGCCGGAGGAGAAGAGCTCGGTGACGAAGTTGAAGGTGCGGCGGGGCGCGTCCACCCAGGAGGCGTGGAAGGCGATGATGGACTCGTGGCGGAGGGCGGCGAGAAGGTGCACCTCGCCGTACATGCGGTGGAGCGCGTCGGGACTCCGGAGCACGTCGGAGATGGTGGCCTGGTTCCACGCCACCTCGACGCCGCGCAGCTCGTCGAAGCCCCGGTACACCGTCTTCATCGCCCCCTTCCCGAGCACCTCCTCCAACTGCAGCCATGAATAATGCACTTCATTTCGATTTCAACCATTGATTTTTTTTGTAAAATGATTTTTTTTAAAGAAAATTTCAAATTTGTACAACGATTTTAAAATTACAAAAGTAGGCATCAGTCGGCACTTCAAGTACCAACTAGAGCTAACGTGACAGAATCTAATAGAGAGCAACATCCAATCAGCACTTGAAGTGCCAATTAAAGCTGACATGGCACGAGTGGTATCTATTTTTGTAATTTTTCAAAATCGCTATATAGATTTGAAATTTCCTTTTTAAAAAATATTATTTCGGAAAAAAATTCTTCAAGCATTCATGTTTTCCTCTCACAAAATTCTACAAATTTCACCCCTTCTGCACTTGAATTCCCAAATCTTACAAAATTCATGTTTGACTTTTTTTACAAGCCAAACTTCTTAAATTTTAACTAATTTTATATCAGCATATACTAACACCTATAAAATCAAACTAGTTTCATTAAATCTGACAGTGTATTTATCTAATATTGTAGATGACGATACTTTTTTCTTTAAATTTATTCAAAGTTATAGAAGCCCATATTTAAAAAACATCAAAATAAATATGATATGAAACAGAGTAAGTATTTAATTTCACTAATCCACTTGAAGCTCTGAGCATCTCATGGTTGGCGTATTGACCAAACACTATCTGTTCATCAAATCCAACATACTAGGAAAATCCAAATGCCAATAATCAAACACCAACTCTTGTTTGGATCGGAAGAGAAATCACAACTGAATTCTCACCACATATCATACAAATAAATTATGGTGCACTTCCGTCAGATGACCAAATTTAGATTCTTATCTTATAGCACAGGAATTTCTTAGTAAAATTAAAGCAGATTCAGATCCTGTGTGCAAATAATGTTCAGTTGGCATATGCAGCCCCTAGATTGCAGCAAAATCCAAATGGATACGATGAGATTCAGATTTTGAGAATCAACTTGTGACTATCTAACTTATAATAATCTAGAGAGAGGTTGGTTTTTATAAGTTACATATTTATATCTGAATACCGCTAGTTCATTAATCTGTAGATTCCGCGGCTATTGATTTTCACAATTTTTTTAGAAAGATTTAGATTCGGTATCGAAGTAGATGCAACTGCTATAACCTCTCAAAACAGGCTAAGCTAGCTCCAACATTGTAAAATAAGCTTGAAAATATGAAGCTAAAATGTGTTTTGGAATCTAATTACCAACCGTCTCAAGAACATAGAACTAGCTAGGACAATTATTGGAGGCATGAATGCATTGGATGATACCATATTGGAAAGCAATATTGCACGGAATTTAGAGCTAAATAGCTTGAGATTGCTCGCTCTGATCGCCCCCAGCGACAAGAATTTTCGAAGGAAAGGATGGAAAAATTCTCTCTTTGGAAGAGACGAAGAAATTTAGAGTGGAGTGCGAGGAGAAGCCAAATCAATTACCCGGCCATAGCGCCCAGTTGGGTCGGTCTCCACGTATCCATTGCTGTCGTCGCAGCCCACCACCGTGCTCCTCTCCGGCCGCCGGCCGCCGCACCGCCGTGAACCCGACATGCTCAGTCTCGGTCGACGGCGAGCAACAACTTGTCGCAAGCTAGCTGTTGGATGGTCGGCCGGCAAGAAGGTTTGTGTGCTAGCTAGAAGATTGGCCTGTGCTGGTGGCCGTCGTGCAGCAGCTGATCGATGAAGAAGACGCGGTCCCGGAGCATCCACGCGCCATGGACGCCTCTCTGCAGCACGGCCCGGAACTCATCTGACCGACGCTGACAAGCCGCTGAATTTTGCCAAGAAGCTACTTAAAACTCGCGGCGGAACTTTGTCCGAATCAAATCAAGCATCCGAGGAATAATCCTTCCTCTCTGCAATCAAATCCAGTGGAATTCGATCCCATCAATCGATCTTAGCTGTGCTGTGCAGCAGTGCAGGAAAGGCAGAGGCATGCATGCATGCCACTTGAGTGGATTTCTACTGGCGAGACTGGTGGCGACAACCAGAAATTCAGATCTCGCTTTTCACCTGGACTGATCTTGATTCTTGACAACTTTGGAGCTGCTTACATGCAGAGCTGAGATGGAGCTACTGATCTGAACCTGAAGATTCCACAGCTCGAAAGCTCCATCTGGGGATTGCTCCTGTGGAGAAATATCTACCTGAGTGAAAGAAATTATGATCTGTCCATGGAGAAATTGCGGAAACAAGTAGCTGCAAGTGTCAGAAGATTGTTGGAGGAAGAGAATTTCGTTCTTATATCCTTCTTGATTTTGGATAGGAAGGGGAGACAATCCCCAATCCAGGTGTGCAGAGGAGGAAAGTTTGGTTACGTTGGAGCAGCCGCAGCAGCAGCAGCAGCAGCTGCAGACCAAACAAGCTTATAAGAACAAAACTGCTTCTTTTTTTCCCCTAAAAAATTCAGAATATGTTCACATGATTCATAGTTGAGTTATCTTATCTTTTTCTTTTTGGAAGAGACTCTAGCATGTTCATTTTGTACGTTTTATTTTAGCTTATAAAAAAATAGGATAACTTGCAGGTTATTCAGGAGGAAAAGGTTCAATAACTCCTTTGAGTTTTCACATATTTTAGACTATGATTAATTTGTATGCTTTTCCTGTTCTTTGACGACATATACTGAAAAGATTGCATCTTGTATTAAGACAAATGATGATTTCTCCTTTTTTAATTTATTTTTCTGTATTTATTTTGGATTAATTTCAGGATTCTCATGGAGTCCTTTTCATGTCCAACCTCCATTGTATGCCATGCGTATGAATATTAGTAAGGAAAATTAATGAAAGAAGACTTTTTTCATGAACTTAGGGCTTAGGATAAGGAAGTAAAGATAAACACCTTTTTTAAAAAAATAATTTGTCAAAATAAATATTTTAAGGCAAGGATTAAATTTCCCAACTTATACAAATCTATACTTACATGAGTGAGTATTCAGTATTCACCATTTTACTTTTATCACAACATTTGATTATTTGTTTTATTCAAAAATATTTTTAAAAATATCATTTATTTTGTTATAATTTGTTTTACTATTGAAGGTACTTCAAACATAACTTATATTTTTACATATTTGCACAAGATTTTTAAATAAAACAAATAATCAAATGTTGCGATAAAAATCAGCGTCGTCATTAAAAAAAGGAGGGAGTAGCATTTTAGGATTGTTTAGTTAATGAGAATGTAATGGGCTTAGTACTTTACTAGAGGAACTTGAGTTGTCTTCAAATTTTATGTATTTGTATGTTTATATATTTCTTTTGTCTTTTTTTATGTTGTTTGTAAAGAGATGGCAAATATGTTTTTATATACATAATTGCTTCTAGCTCTGAGAGCACATACTTCTCCCTACAGTCTAAACTACAGAGTTAGGGAGATATCTCCTAAACAGGTGCATCACTACTGCCTTTACTGCTCTTTTATATATTTAAAGCTGAGGAACAAATGCAGGGCATGCATTTGAGATTAGCCATTATAAAATGACAGAAAAGGAGTCCATGAACAAGTGTGAATTAGTAGCTAGATGTTGTTGGATTTCTAGGGCATGTTATCTCACCGGGAGGAATTGCAGTGGATCCAATCAAGATAGAAGCATTGACTGATTAGTAGCTTTTTAGGCTTATCAAGATATTAGGCTATTCACAACAGTGATTTCATAACACTGTTTCCTAGAATATCACGTCAACTTTACAACTGAATGAAATACCCTCTCTCAGTGGAGAGTTTCATTTCACTATTTCCTAGATTAACTAGTGTAATTAAATGCAACTAGCTTTTATAAAATACCCTCTCTAATGAAACGATTTGGTTCTCAATTGGTGTTTCATTTCGTTTCATTTGTCTTAGAAACAGGTTAGCACCGTGTCATGGTAATGACACTACTTCTTTCTCTTTCCTTATTAATTAAATGTTATGTCAGCAAAAAATCTGATGTGGCATGATAATTAATACCATGAAACACCCTATGAAACCTCTATTGTGAATAGCCTTACTGGAGATTTGATTTACAGAAGGATTCTCCAAAATAGCCCACCCTTTTGAATTGCCAGAACAGCTTTGGCATATTAAGGGACTGTTTATTTCTAGCTGGTGAGAATAATCTAGAAAAAAACTGATATTACTTTATTTCTAAATTCTGCAACTGATTCTCACAATCTAGGTCTATAATCTGGACCCTTTATTTAAATTTTAGATTCTAAAAGTAGTTGCAATTACCAGAAGCTTAAACAAGCATGTCCTAAAGATGGAACTAACTATTGTTCATGTACTTATTATGCTAGACATTAGGAAGGAAGAATTTTTAAGTATATTATGACACAGTGTGTTAATGCAAGATGCATCATGCCAACTAAGAGCACTTGAGAAGAACTATCATAACCATGATCTTGAGTTGGCCTAGGTAGTTCATGCTCTAAACATCTAGAGGCACTATTTGATTAACAATCACTATAACATATCAATCAAGGATTATGATCTCGATATCCACTACCATCTAGGCAAGGCTAACACGGTTGCTGACGCCCTTAGCCGAAAACCGGCAGAATTACCAGCAATCATGAGTTTATCATGAGTGAAATCTTAACATCACCTTGAGAAACACAATTGGATGGAACTTGAGAAAGTAGCATCCCAACCATTGTTGTCACGGCGTCGCCTAGGCGACGCCTAGGCGCCGACTAGGCGTCCAGGCGGTCACCGCCGGACGCCTGGCTGAATCGCCTCGCCTGGGTGAGTTAGGCGCCCGCCTGGAGATTCTAGGCGTCGCCCATGGCGCCTAGGCGGTCGCCAGGAGACTCTGGGCGGGCGCCTAGGGTCTGTGCCTTCGTGTCTATTTTCTAAGCCTCTAAGGCGTGCCCAAGCCCTTTCGGTTCCTCTTCCCTTGCGCCGCCGCCTCTTCCCTTGCGCCGCCACCTCAGTCCCTTGCGCCGCCGCCCGCCGGCTACCGGATCTGCTCCTATGCCTTGCGCCGCCGGCCGCCGGATCTCCGGTTCCCCTAGCGAGTTGCTCCGCTTCCCCTTGCGCCGCCGGCCGCCAGATCTCCGGTTCCCCTAGCGAGTTGCTCTGCTTCCCCTTGCGCAGTTGCGCCGCCCGGCCGCCTCGGCTCCCTCCCCTGCTTCCCCCTCCCCTGTGCTCCCTCCCCTGCTTCCCCCTCCCCTGTGCATGCTGAATTTAATTGGTCGCCTAGGCGTCCAGTCGGCCCCCTGGCGACTGGTTTCGCCGGGGCGCCGTGACAACCATGATCCCAGCTCAAGCTAGCTCATGAGCCTTGGAATCTCAAGTTGTCAAACATATTGGCTTGATTTAAGCCACAGCATAATGAGTGGCTTAGAATACATGGATCTGGGTCCCAGTAATGGCCACTCATTGTAAGCATAGCATGTCTTGTCTCTCAATAATTCAGAAAGATCCAATCTAAAGATCAAAAGGTATAAATCCACTAGCAGAATGCTGCAACAGATTTAGCACAACGTCAACGGTTCAATAATGCAATTTTTCTAATGCGTTTTTGACTTTTTTCAGATAAAATGAAAACGACTCCTAGGGAAAGATACACCATCAGATGGAATAATGTTGTTGCCCATATAAGAATTGAAGGGTTTACTGTTCATATGGATTTTGTTAACTTGTGTTCATGAATCATGAGACAATAACATTTTGTGTATCAAACAAAAAAGTTATAGTCAGCTTAATTAATAATTATAACCAACCACATAACTACTTGTCTAATAATCAGGATCATATTATAATATCCATTATTTTAAGCTGTTCCAGAGAAGCGAGATTGAGAGCTGAGCTTTGACTTATTCAGCTTTGTTTCTAAATTAAGCTGACTACAATAATGCATCTACCAAATCTACTTAAGTCCCAGCCACCAAAGCAAACATATAAAAAGTGCATGATTGGAGTTTCAACCAAACAATTCATGTAATCCATGCTATGATCACCAGTATTCTATAGAAACAATTTTTAGACTGCTAAGACGTAATGACATTCAATGTGTAAGTATATATAAAAAAGAGCAGCGTCACTGACTAGAGGTAATTGACTTTTTTGGGGGGGATAATCATGAAGTCAAGATATGTCTTTGTACCGTCCTGCCTTGACTATCTAGCTTGGATCAAGATGGGATTCGGACATACCCCTTTCTCTTGACCTGGAGATGACCTAAACACAGCAGAGAAGAAACAATTAATTAACAAAGAACATGTAAAACATGGCAGAGCCAAAGGATCTACTTGTAATCTGAGCACAGACTGACTATATACTGCTTGCTATTGAGACTGTAAATCTAACAGTTCATATGTATCTATCCCTGTACCTATACATTGCTTCAAGCAGCTAATGTTACATCACACATGGATGGGGCCTTTCAAACACAAGGCCTCTCCAAACCCAAACAGAATACACTGACAGCTCCCGAGTAACTCGAATGCTCATCAGGTCAAACCAACAGAGCTAGACAGCTCTTTCTGTTTCTTTATAGCATTCTTGCCTTCACCCACAGTGAACACCAGCTTCAAGGGGGACACAAAGAATACATAAGTATCTACATGGCACAAAGGTGCAATGAAGCTCCCCCCTAATTACCTTTGCAGGGAGTGTTATGGCAGAGTTGCGGTGTAGCCACTTTCGTGATTTGTTTTTCTTCTTGGAAGACAATGGCAAGGTGAATTGGTGACTGGTGAATGAGAAGATAATTATAGGCTGTACATGATGGATGATGTTTGTTTTGCGGAGTAAACCTCTACTGTCATCGTGCCCACACCATGTATCAGTATCTTTCTCAGACCACCTTGCTCTGATATCCAATGAACTATGTATGGCATCAACTAGATAGTGGTGGGAAGTCACCATTGTCCTTGAGATGATATGGCTGAGCACTCCTGTAAATTGTTTAATGTGGGATTATGCATCATAAACTCTGAAAACATGCATTAGATCTGAGTAGACAGTTCACAGTTTACAAGGTGCATTTTCAAGTTGAGTAAAATATGACATATCATATTTTTGGGAAACACATGCATGGTTTTTGGCAACTATCTGAAGATCTACATCACAACATTGTTTGTGGAAGTACGAACCTATCAGTGAACTTCAATTCCTTTTAGGAAATTATTAATTACAGAATACCTTCATGAAACAACTTGGCGTTCTTGGTTTTGACCCTCTAAAAGATGAGACTTACCTCGTACGATTAGAAACCATTCCAGGATTAGGTGACAGAGATATAGTGCTTGAAGGCACAGAACCTTGACTGCTAGAAGCAGAATTCAATCTGTTAGCAATAGCATGGTCTTGGGATGTGACCTCCAAAGGCAATGCCCCCAAGGTCCCAAACTCAAGTTTCTTGTCTTGCGGCTGAATAAAACCATTATCATGTGTAATTTCCCTTGGAGCCTCAGAAGATGGAGAAGGTATTGATATCTTCAATGAAGAGGGAATCACCAAGTCATTTGCACTAGGAACATAAATGTGCAATGGTGGATCTTGCCTCAATTCCTCTGAAGGTGTTAAATCTGCCGACATTTCTGCTCTGTCGTTGTAGTGAGGTCTTTGATAGTTATGTGGCAGGAAATGACTCTTTCCTCTTCCACCTCGTCCAGTGGGTGACCTGTCTTTGCACAGGTTCTATAATATCCAACAAGATGAACAAATTCAGGACACAACATCAGCCCAGAATGACATAACTGGAAAAAAACTGCAATAGAAACATAAAACTAATGGGGATATGCTATTATGCTCTAGACTATTATGTATAGATGATATGACAAAAATCCAACTATGCAATAATTTCATTACAAGAACACTGGTAAATGATTGATCCATGCATTGATATCCATAGTTTGTAAAAAAAAGTGCCAGAAAGTTTACTCAAAGTTAGGGTTACAGTTGTGCGTGCCAGAAAGAACAATGATATTGCTATTAAAAATGTGCATCTCCCTTCGCAATTGAGTTATATAACGGAATTATCCACCACATATTCCAAACCTAGACTACTAGATGGTTCACAAAACTCATACCATTATATATATACACACATACACAAACTACATTTTTAGTATAAACATAGAACATTCAAGGAGGGAACATACTGGGTCAGGGAAGTATGTGCCAGTTCCACGAGTTCGCATTGGATCATCTATTTGACTATATGGCCTCATAACAAAATATCCTGGTGGACAAGGACCAGGGCCTATTCCATCTTTACCAGCATATCCGTACACATTATTTCTGCTATGACCATTTGATGATCGCCTGTTCTGATATCGTGCAGGTGGTGGGGAAGGCATTTGATAGTACACTGGCCCAACCGGATAATAACGGTTCACTGCATAATCTTGGTGGAGCCCTTGTGCATATAGAAGATTATTCAAATTTGTTATGTAGTCTCCAGTGAGATCTGACAATTTGCTATTGATGGTACCTCCACCATCATCATCCACCTCTTCAAATGACTGGTGGGACCTGCCTGTGTACCCAATTGCTGACATCTCATGGGGTGACAGGTTTGCATCATACTTTATGCCAGCCTTCTTACCATTTTCTGGCTGATTAAAGAGATCTGGTGTGCCGTGACCTTCCTCAGATGGTAAAGTACATGCTCTGGTAGTTGATGTTGGTGCAAGCTCACAAGAGTCGCTGACATTCCTCATACCAGTTAAATTAGTTGTTACAGGATTTGTGGCTTTGCTTGCCAGCCAGCCACCAGAAACAGACTTCCTTTCGTTTTGCTCGGCCATGTAATTCCATCCTTTCTGCTTTAGTGACCTATGATTACTGGAATCTGAGACTGAAATGCTGATGTTATTGAACCGATCAGATAGATCACCAAAGGTATTACTACTGTATAAAGGCGAACAATCGTTGTCGGTTCTTTCAACATCAAAATCCAGAGCAATTTCTTGCACATCTGGCCTTACCCTAGTGCAATGTCTCTTCAATGTGTTCCTGAAGAATTGATTCACTTCATCCACAGTAGAAATGGCAGGCACTTGAAGGATCTTCCCAAGTTTCCGGGCACCAAAATCAAATGCACTGCGTATTCGGAGAAAGTTGCCTGGGCATTGCACCGAGGGATTAGGGATTAGGCCAGGCAAATTAAATGACACAAAAAAAACTATGTTCCTGCCTTCTTGGCAGCTTGGATAATGTTAAGGACTAAGTACACATCAATGTGAACATCTTAATCCACACAAGCAAGTGTGCAGTACCGAGGTACAGGCGTACAGCAAAAGAAAGCTATGTCTGTGGACAACTAAAACAGCAAATATCCATGTAAGAAAAAACAACTCAAAGCCAGTATCCATTAGAGTTGATGGATCTTCTGTGGGTGAGTAAATACATTATTTGTTTATGTGGCTTGGCTATTTGTGCATCGATGTTGTTGATAATTTTTCTGATTGAAGAAATATATATACTTTTAACTTTTAAACAAATATATTTTTAAATCCATTGCAACACATGGATATTTGACTAGTAAATACTAACATTTGACAAATCAATAAGCATTCTTCCCCTAAGAGTAAATGCAATCATGACGTGAAAATGAATTCACAAACAACACTAAAATTACAACAAAGTGAACAAACAGGTCAAAGCAACAAATTGTCCAAACTTTACTAAAGTGACATGATAATTCCAAGACTAACACAATCCTAGAATTAGAATAGATGGGGCTGATGGGCTAGATGTACAAAACAAACCTTTGCTGACACTGCGCCCTAGATTGTTAGTCTGCTTCAACGGGTCCACTATGTTGAAAAATTTTTGGGAGAAGACTCGAGTATTTTTGTCAGAGTTCCTAGGGGGAACAGTAAACCATTGAGCACATTCCTTGAGAAAATCTTTTCGCTTAATAAAACCATCATCAACAGTGTCTGGAGGATCAGCTGTGAAACAAAAGCTATCAATAAAAATAAAAGAGAACTTTCAATCACAGAAAAATATATCAGATTGCATCCACTTACTAATTAGCTCAGGAAGGGAAGACAAGGAAACAGGGCCATACAAGCTTATGCCCTTATTGTCCCAGTCAAATTTGCTATAATAGTCCAGAAACCTATAGAGGACCTGCAGAAAACAGATAGTTATCTATTGCAACTTAGATAAGGTGTCAAAAATAATAACTTTACAAATACAGCAGAAATGTTGGAAGTCAGAACATAGTCAACTTACAGCTAGTGGACCATCCAAAGTTTCATGGAAGATATGGAAAATATATAGCACCAATATCTCCAAAGCATAGGTAGAAATTAAACCATGGTGAGCACCAAGAATGCGGCTTTCATAATAACACCAAGCTTTTATCAGCATTATACTTCTCTTGAAAAGGTGGTTTTTTTCAAATTTTTGATCAACCTGCAAAATATATTGATTATAGATGTGCTTTCCATGAGCAATTTGACCATAAGTAAAATAGAACTAATTTATTAACATGTTGAAAATCAGTCAAGATAGATCATAGATCTATGCTTTAAGGAAGAGAACCTAACAACTACATATTTGTTGCGACTTTTCAAGCATTACCTGCTCGAGAAAACAAAGGGTACATAGTCCACCAAACTGATTAAATGAGATGTCCACAATGATGTTTTGAACAATGCATTTCACCAATTTGACCTGCCATCCAAAAGACTTATTTTAGACATCATGGTGACAAAAGACTAGACCATGTGAAAACATGTCCAGCAATGCCAAAAAATTTCCCCTAGCAGTTCAACACAAAAATATATGCTGTATCCATGTTCATAGAGTACATTAGTCATAAATGACAATAGGGTGCATTGGTGAAAAAAGACTGGGTTGCTATAGACTATTTATTTTATTGATAGAAGTGCAGTATTGATATATGTACAGTTTTCAATGATGTCATGTGCAAAGGTGGATTTCTCTATTATTGTTTCCCAATGTACAGTAGGATAAGCATACAGCAAAATGTTTGATTGGAGTTACAAAAAAGTGAAGGAAAAAGGAGAAGTGTTGATGTATAAACGAATCACAAGAATGGTTTCATGTGATCTTTTATAATTAACACAAAGATAAGCACTCATAAGTAGATAGCAGCAACTTAAAGTATGTGCATTAGACAGTTATTAATTATCAAAGAAACTAAAGAACAAAGAACAACTCAAGTGGAAAACCTCTGCATGGATATACTGGACATCCTTGACTTCAAATTCAGCATCTTTCCTTCTCTCTTCTGATTCTAAAACAGCTTGTACCTTTTTTGCTAGAATTTCATCACTTGAATATCCAAAGACAGTCAAGTCAATATCTCCATCAGGAAGATATGTTTTCAATGGAACAGATCCAAACGGGAAGACCTGGGTTTTACCAAAAACAAAAGGGTTAAAGTTGAATTTTGAGATAGCATGGTGTCAGATGATTTAACAGAATTTAAGAAGAGAGCTACCAGTGCCCATAGAGGACTAAAAGCTCAAGCAATAATTTTTTCAACTATTGTATACAGGTACACAACTACTGTATGCCACATCTCTTGTGTTTGACATGAAAAAGATCCAAAACAACTAATAACGAAACAAAAGGGGATTACTCCAAATTCAGGGTGGTAGAACAGACTTTTCATATTCCATTTTCTTGGATGCAAAGGTATAATATGGTAGGTTGTTTATTGAAAAGGAGCATGCAAGATGAGCAAAATATGGAGTCCCACATCACAAAAACAGACATTAAAGTATATAACATATACCCAACATATAGCTGCTGTTAAATGTTGCATCTGAATATTAGTAGTGCTTGCATCAGTAGATCATCAGACCATATGATGTTGAAAATCAAGTCCATTTATGACAAGGGTTATCAAAACATTATTAGGGAATAATCATAAATATATCAAGTTGTATACCAGTTTGGCACTATCACTATAGTAAGTGAAATCACAATTGAGAAATAATAGCACAGGCCACATGTAGATGAAACTCCGACTCTCCAAGTAAGATAATTACCCAAATATAAGCAGCAACAATGTAACTAGCATATCCCCTGACTACATTTCCATGTAACAGACAAATGAAAACAAATTGTAAAACAGTAAAGAAATTCCTCCTAAACACCCCTGAGCAGTTGGCTACATCAACATGATCAGAAGGGAAGAATTAAGCGCTTGAATAGATAGACAAATACACAAATGTAAGCACCTAGGTGATGTGGTTATGCCCTTGATGCACAAAGTGGAGTTTTTATCAAGTTATTACGGAACAGTGGAACACTAAGGCAAGCAAAAATATGGAAGGAGTTAAGTAAGAAATGAACCTCGCAACCAACGGTGCACCTGATGAGGCCCTGGACGTAGGCTATGACGGCGGCGCGGCGGTTCTCGGAGGAGGCGTTGGGCTGGATCCGGCCGACGACGGTTCTTGCGGCGGTCTCGAAGGGATCCCATGCGTCCGGCGAGATGGAGGAGGGGTCCGGATTTGGAGGCGAGGAGTCGAGTTTGGGCACGGGCTCGAGATCCGGTGAGCACTCCTGGTTGTCGGCCATGGGCGTGGCGTGGGAGCCCGGAGCCCGCCGCACTCACGAGGGGCGTACTGCCTCCTCCCTCCTCCGGCGGCGTGGAGCAGCAACCGCTGAAAGAGAGATTGAGGCGATGCAGGAAGCGACGGGAGAGACGCCCCCGGCGGAGGCGATCGGCGAGGAGAGCGGTGGCGATCTAGGCGCCGCCGGCTATGGGTGGGGTACGGATTATGGCCTGCGGAATTTTAATATGCCAATAGAAGGGGGAAAGGCCGATTTTTTTCTCTTATTCCCCTCCCTCCCTCGCGCGTCGTCCCTGCCTCTTCTCCGGGGGGATGACGATGATGTGCGTGCGCGGCGCGCGTGCGTGTTCTTGCTCGTGCTCGTGTTGGTGGGGCTTGGCGTACAATGGATTGCTCGGCTGCAGGAAGACGAAGAGGAGGAGACCCCGCCGCCGTGACGCCGTCGTGCGGCATCAAGCCCCGGTTTCCGCCTTTTCCGGCTTTCCGTCGTCTTCCTCCTATGTCTCATGGGCTTCTTTTTCTTGGCCCGTTACGGCCTACAGAGTGAGCCGACCCCATGCATTCCGCACCCATCGCCAGTTCGCCACCTACCCTCCCTCCCTCGTCGGAGCGCTGCCGTAGGGAAGGCCACCAGCTCCACGCGCTCCTTGCATTCCCCCTCCCCCTCCCCCTCCCCCTCCCCCTCCCCCACCCCGCCTCGGTCTTCGAATAATCGCATCCAAGGTAGTGGGAGTGGAACTGTATTGCCGCGTCTTCAAGCTTGGCTGCGTCACGGATCGATATGTGCAAACTGTGCTCGTGTCCATATAAGCAGGGGATGCACGGAAGATGTTCGATGAAATGCCTGGCAAGATACCGTCTCAATGAATGCAAGACTTGATGAGTGCAGAGCGACAGATCTCTTTCCATTCCAGAGAGAAACTTGTCATGGTGGAACGCTGAGATCATGCGAAATGTGAGGGTCGGGTATATGGATGAGGCAGGAAGGATTTTCAGGGAGATGTCAGAGAGGGATGTTGTATCCTGGAACACTTTGCTCGGTGGCTATGTGAAGCTTAGGAGGTATGATGCATTGGAGATTTTTCGAGAGATGCCGTGGAACCTACTGAACTGACACTTGTATCTGTTCTTCGAGCTTGTGCGGAGATTGGCAAGCTAGAGCTGGGGACAGGCATCAACGGTTATCCTGCTTACAAGTTTTTCCATGAACTAAGTGAATTGATGCTAATCGACAATGGAGGTGTCATCACAATATCAAATGTATAAGCTAAAGCAGATAGATGGGATGATGTCCAGCATCTGAGAATGAAAGCCACATGCAGCAATGTTTCGAAACATGCTGCACACAATCAAATCGATGTAATGTAAGAAACATAGCTTCCTGAAACAGTAGGGGAAATGATCATGTTTAATTTCAGGATTCCGCTTTACTACTTCGGCTTTACGGCCAGACGGTAGCTCCAATTGATGATTTCTCATTTCTCGAGTAACCTTGTTATGTATCTGAATGTTGTTCATTCATATTTTTTTTCTAAAATTGCTTTCTGTGATTTGTAGGCCAATGCTGCTTCAAATCTTGAAAGAGAAGACTGTTCAACTATGTGATAGGCACTCTGAGTCGTGTTAATGTGTTGATACATAGGGTGAGTTAACCTTTTTCTGGTGAAATAATCATAATATAGTATAGGATTTTCAGGGGCATCAAATGTGTAGTTTTTTTATTGGGAGTTGCTGATTCTGAGCCAAATATATTCTGTCACAATTGTTGTAGTTTGGAGAAACACATTTCCAACAGGCTGTTATGTGCAGCAGCACAATTAGTTAGACTAAGATAAGATTTGTTATTTCTATTTTAAAGATAGAGATAAGATTAGCAGATTAGATTGTATTAGGCCTATAAATATCCCTTAAGGGCTATGGAATAAACCAAGCAGAAGGAATTATTTAGTTCCTCCTCTGCTCCTCTGCTCCTACCACAGGCAGTAGGCAAAATTGCAAAATTAATCACGTTTTTTTGGTCTTTACAGGATGGTGAAATTTACCACAACAATTAGTTTGCTATAGTGGGGCAGGCTGTTGTTATGAAATTATGATCATTACACTGGCAAAATTGACTACTGGAATAAAAGTTGAACTGTGTGCCCCTGGAATTGATGTACTGAATTTAAACGTGGACACTGCACCAGGTGAAATTTCAGTGATTACCAAGGCAAGTATTTCAATCTAAAGTCGATACCATGGCAAGGATCTCAAGATGCTGATGTGCTGGAAGCTGATCCTTGTATTGCCAGATCAATAGGATTGCAGAAGGCTTTCTTAGCAGATAGTCATTAGAGTATTTGATATATAATGGTTTAGTCTGCATGGATCAAGCAAATGTTTATGCACACAAATTATGCTATAATATGGTTTCGGCCATGCATCGATCATACACTAATCATTGTCGGACTGAGCTATGATTAAGAGTGGAAGGTGCTAAGCAGAACAGTGCATGTTGGTGCATCCAAGTGCAGCACCTAGCATCTCTTCCAAAGATTCTTAAACCCTAGCATCCAGATGAGCAGGATATCCATTATTGGTCTGAGCCTGTGAAGTGGAACAACTGCTAATTGGGACATTGAAGCTTCTCCACTCCAAGTTTCCTCATGAAAACTACTTGCTGCAATGTTGAAATACATCAGGGTCCTCATGGAATCTTTCATCAGCGAATCAGGTCTTGATAATGGCAAATATTGCTGATTAATCCTCAAGATCATCCCAGATATTTGTTTTGCAGGGAGCATGGAGTTGATGCCATGACTGCCATGCATGTGGTAAGGTTGGTCTGATCGAGGTGAGGATCAACAGTTGCTAAAGCCGACGGCTCACGGGTGGATTCAGTGAAGTGAAGTGAAGTAGTGAAGTGAAGTAGTGAAGTGAAGTGATGGATCGATCTAAGGCTGGCTGCTGGCTTTGCTGTTCCTGATCTGATCTTCTGGCCCATCCACACCACGGCCAAACCAAGCACATGCAGACACACGGAAAACATAAAACTGTTGATCATTCAGTACATCGATCGATAGCTAGCTTCCAATTGAATGCAGTTGGTAGCTTAGCTAGCTGCTGGATCTTGCTGAACACTGACAAGCATGGACTCCTTCAAACAATATGTACCCACATGCTCCGTTTGCCCATAGATGTAATACCATGTGTCAACTACTATATAATATAAAGTTTAGTTTTTTAAAAACATAAACTTCTTCAAATTTTACTGCTTTTTTAAAAAACATACCAATATTGACAACATCAGTTTTATTGAATTGACTATTAAATATGTTTATAACAATGTATTTATTTGATTTTGATATTGATATATTGTAAATGTTAACAAATTTTTATTTAAACTCGGTTAAAATTGAATAAGTTTGACTTTAAAAAAATCAAATAACTTACCACTAGTGCCAATTTTCTACAAGCTGGATTTTTCCGTAAAAACTGTATATTAGGGGGTGTTTGGATGATCTTAGCCTCCGTCACGTTCAATGTTTAAATACTATTTTAGAGTATTAAATATAGATTATTTACAAAATGTATTCATAATCGGAAAATTATTTGCGAGACGAATATAATAAGTCTAATTATGCCATAATTTAATAATATGATGCTACAATAAACATTTGCTAATCATGGATTAATTATGCTTAATAAATTCATCTCGTGAATTATCCTTTGATTATGTAATTATTTTTATAATTAATTCACGTTTAATCCTTCAAATTAATATCCAAACATGCATCCGAAACGAAATGACACGGGCTAAAATTTAGTTCTATCACCCAAACACCACCTTAGTGTTAATAGGTTTCTAGAATTACAATATATGGGTCAAAGCATCAAATCAATAAAATATCAAATGTAGCACATTGAAACAAACGAGAGTGGATCCATCGGTGCATGGTAGCTCATTAATGCAGGATATATGTACACATGCATTAATATTAATTTAGTTCACCCACTCCACCAAAACAATTACTACATCCGAAACAGATTAAATCATATAAATAGATTTAAAAACAGGAATCGATGGGTCGAAAAATGCTAGTAATTGTTAGTTATGAAAAGCAATTTTCACATAATTATATTTTTAATAATTGTAAAAAATATAAATATAAAATGGTTATATATATAAGGAAATGCCATGCCACGTCTAGTTTTTTAAGGCCTCCAACTTAAAATTTTAGCTGTTGATTTTTCAATATAATTATATATTTTCTTCGGTGTACAAATATTAGTCGTTTTAGATAGGATTACCTATACCAAAGTAATATTAAATAGATCAACACATGCTATCCCAACTAGTTACCAAGACAAGATTCTAGTGGTGCCACCAAGTTCAACTTGGTGGCCACACATTATTCATTTTTTTTAATGTCACTTTGGTTGACGAGATTACTAATATTTGTACACCGAAGGGGACAAACGCTATAGCTTAGTAGCTCACTCTATTTGTTGTACATCAACATCAACATCAACAAAGCCTTTTAGCCCCAAGCAAGTTGGGGTAGGCTATAGTTGAAAAGGCCTAATCACGGTTCGGACACGTGGATAGCTTCTTTCTAAGCCCTTCTATCCAAACACAACTCCTTTGGGATATTCCATTCCTTCAAGCCCCTTTTGATTGCCTCCTCCCATGTCAAGTTTGGTCACCCTCTACCTCTCTTCACATTATTGACCCGTCTTATGATACCTCTGTGCATCGGTGCCTCTGGGGGTCTCCGGTGGACATGCCCAAACATCTCAACCGGTGTTGCATAAGCTTTTCTTCAATTGGCGCTACTCCTAGCCGATCGCATATGTCATCGTTTCTCACTCGGTCCAATCTTGTGTGCCCACATATCCAACGCAACATACGCATCTCTGTGACACATAGTTGTTGGATATGCCGCCTCTTAGTAGGCCAACACTCAGCCTCATATAACATAGCAGGCCTAACCGCCGTCTTGTAGAACTTGCCTTTCAACTTCTGTGGCACTCTCTTGTCACATAGGACTCCCGATGCTTGACGCCATTTCATCCACCCCGCTTTGATCCTATGGCTAACATCTTCATCAATATCACAATCTCTCTGAAGCATCGATCCCAAATAACGGAAGGTGTCCTTCTTTGGTACTACTTGGCCTCCCAAGCTTACATCTCCATCCTCACTAATTGTAGTACCAAAGTCACATCTCATATACTCGGTTTTGGTCCTGCTAATTCTAAATCCTTTTGACTCTAGGGTCTGACGCCATAACTCTAGCTTTCTATTTACTCCTTCCCGGCTTTCATCTACTAGAACTACATCGTCAGCGAAAAACATACACCAAGGAATATCTCCTTGTATATCCCTCGTGACCTCATCTATCACTAAGGCAAATAGGTAAGGGCTCAAAGCTGAATCTTGATGTAGTCCTATGTTAATCGGGAAAACATTTGTTGTACATAGCCTTGAAAATTGTGCTGGTGCCATGAATTCATCGTAAGCTACCACACTGTGAAATTAAGTAAGTAGGTCGGTAGTAAATGAAACAAGGCAACCACCACCAACTTGGGATCAAAAAGTCATCTAGCACAATCAAAGCAAAGTGTTTAATTTTACTTTGAAAGCACACACAGACTTAATTTGGTCTTAATTACATACACTGGCCTGACCGTGTAAGTTGCTATGAAACCCCTATATAAAGAGCCACCCTGCTCACTCACTCACTCACCACAGTTAGCTGCTTAGTTTGCTAGAGATCGAGTAGCAACTCTTAGCTAGCTAGCTAGAGCGAGCGAGGTAGATCGATATGGCTCGCCTGGCGCACAAGTACGTGGCGGCGGTGATGGTGTTGGCCCTGCTGGTGGCGGCGGCGGCGCCGGCGGCGAGCGCGGTGAGCTGCGGGCAGGTGGTGAGCATGCTGGCGCCGTGCATCATGTACGCGACGGGCAGGATACCCAACCCGACGGGCGGGTGCTGCAACGGCGTGAGGAGCCTGAACTCGGCGGCGGCGACCACCGCCGACCGGCAGGCGACGTGCGCGTGCCTCAAGCAGCAGACGAGCGGCATGGGCGGGCTCCGCCCTGACCTCATCGCCGGCATCCCCTCCAGGTGCGGCGTCAACATCCCCTACGCCATCAGCCCTTCCACCGACTGCTCCAGGTAATTAATATATTATTAGTAAATAGTAAGTTGATCATATATTAATTCAGCATTATATCGATTGCTTAATTCCGTCCGTATGTGCATGCGCGCAGGGTGCACTGATCTACGACGATGAGAAGATCGATATAATAAAAGGCCAGCGAGATGCATGCATGCAATCGATCAGGTCGATCTCATCGATATCTTGCATGTGTCGTACGTTCGTCGTCACAGATCGGTCGAGCATTGATGCATGTTGCTCGATATCGATCCTTCATTTGCATTTACTTTTAATTTTCCTACGACTCCGATCCTTCATCTCGTAGTACTGCTATTTCTGCTTCAGTTCGTTTCGGTTTCTAGGTAGCTCTAGTGCTGCTAAAGTATAGTACGAGGTTTGATAGATGCTGTGTCTCCGATCCTCACGGGGAGCACAGAGATCATATATCGATCAGTGGATCATATCCATCGCTTGTACGACCTTCTGCTTAATTGAACTGATGAACTCTCCATATATCATATATAAGGGCGTCTTCTAATAAGTGTTCCAATATTTTTGATGTTTTGGATAAGATATATCTCGCCTACAAGACTCATTAAATAATAAGATATATGTGCCTTGTTTTTCTTATATTAAATATGGTGATGTGACATCTAATTAGTAGTAGGTGATGGTACGGTGTATAGCTCCAAAAGTTCATGACAGTAACGAACCACTACAATATAACGAGGTCGATAGATCTAAACATTTTTAAATGTTATAGTCAGAGGCATGTGCTTTGCAACAGAATCTTATTTTATAATAGATTTTTTATTTTCGTGCAGAATACATAAATTAAAAGACTGAAATATAAATACAATTTTCTTTTTCTGATTTTTTATTTTAATTTTTTTCCTTTTTTTTCTTTTCCTCTTTTCTTCTTTCTTTCTCACGCACTGCGCTACGCGCATGCATGCGTTGCATGCAGAATAGTTGCACGGGGGCGGGGCACGGTTGCACAGGGGGCTCAAGGGCTGGGTGGTTGCAGCGGTCTGGTACCGGTTTTTTTAGGTATAAGTTTTGATTGTTTTTTTATGGGAAGTGAGAAGACACATATTTGGCTTACGGACGGAGGACGGAAAACTAGCCGCTTTATAATAGTAGAGATTATTTAATACGTACAAACATGTAAAAATATTGATTAATTAATCGTTTTTTGATATGCGAAAACATATTTCTTGATATGCGAAAATATATTCTAAATGATTTGTATTTCTATATACCAGAGAGAATTCTCTTTGGGGCTTTCGGCTGTTAGTTCTAAAGCTTGGAATCCACTTAATTATAATTTTCGCTCATTTTTTCACACTAGTTACATGTACCAGCCTTTAATTATGCATTGCAATTTAATCGAAAGTAACCTCTTTATATATACTTAAAACGTCGAAAATTTGTATCAAAACAACCTGAGCCTCTAACTTCAAGACTCCCTCTCTATCTCATTCTACTTCATCTCTCAAACCAAACACGGGTTATATCTATCTTAATCGATATTACACGGAGTACAGCTACCAGCTATATATAATATTATAAACCCAATACATTGTTTCAACGAATTAAGGGGATGTTTGGTTCCTTAACTCCAAAGTTTAGTTCCGTTACATCGTATGTTTGAGTGCTAATTGGAAGTATTAAACATGTTTTAATTATAAAACTAAGTACATAAATGATGACTAATTCGCGAGACGAATCTATTAAACCTAATTAATCCACCATTAGCATACGTTTACTGTAGCACCATATTGTCAAATCATGAACTCATTAGGTTTAATAGATTCATCACATGTATTAGCCATCACTTATCATCATTTATGTACTTTGTTTTATAATTAAACTACATTTAATATTTATAATTAACACATAAACATTCGATCCGACGGGACTAAACTTTGGACTAAAGAACCTGACACTACTTCAGATATATCCGACGATAAATTTCATCGTCGTCTCTCTCATTGGCCGATTTTTCTTTGAAATTGTGCCAAAGACACCACCTTTATCTCCAACACAATCTTGCTTCTGGTGTAGATAATTGTATGTTTTGTAAATTCTAAGTGGGTTTTTAGATTAAGTGGTTAAATTTTAGCTCATGTTATATCGGATGTTTGGGCATCAATTTAAAGAACTAAATGTGAAATAATTATAAAAATAATTGCAAAACCGGAGGATAATTCACGAGACGAATTTATTAAGCTTAATTAATCCATGATTAGCAAATATTTATTATAGCATCATATTGTCAAATCATGATGTAATTAGGCTCATTAGATTCGTCTCATGAATAATCCACCAATTATGAATGTGTTCTATAAATAATATACATTTAATATTCTAAAATAGTATCTAAACATTGGATGTGACGGGTGCTAAAATTTAGACCCTAGCTATATCCAAACACCCCTTTAAACGGCCCGTCTCAAAATATAGTACTCTTTATTTTTTAAAAAATAAAAATAAAATGACATCGTTGTTTTTTATCACAACATTTGATTATTTATTTATTTTATTCAAAAATCTTTTTGAAATATTATTTATTTTGTTATAATTTGTTTTATTATTGAATGTAGTTCAATCATAACTTATTTCATTTTGCACATGATTTTTTAATAAAATATATAATCAAATGTTACGATAAAACTTAAAGGCATCATATTAAAAAGATTTAAGAATAAAACGACGGAGAGTATATCCTTTAGAATTCAAAATTGTATCGCCGTCTATCTTTTCTGACCTCCGGGACTCGATCTGGCGAGCCAAGAGTACGACCTTCGATTCTTCTCCGGCGAGCTCAGCTCCCAGCATGGCCGCAGCTAATCTCCGGGGACTCCGGCGACGGCGAGCGTCACCTCGCATGCATATATGCAGCTGGGCCTCTTCATTCATGAGCCGAATCATGTCGATCGTCTCGTCGTTTCAGCTGGCCCCAAAATGGGATCGGCCATGGATGACAAATCAAATTTGATCCAAGTCCAAATCACGAAACAGTCGGGCCGTTTCAAAGCGAGAAAAGGCCTCCAAATCCAACACACAAACAATATATTCGAGTACATGTTCAAACGATCGTATATATTCTATATAATAAGTAAGCTAAACTAATCGTACTACTTTCATCAGACTACAGATCTCCCTTAGTTTTAGTATATGATCCTCTTAAACTCTGTTTTTTCTTTAAAAATTAATGAATCTACGTCAGTTTCCTTATGATCATGATCCATATCTTTTAAATATTGCAAATATGGCCTAAAATATATAATAATTTTATGCGGAAATATAGTATTTTTAAATATACGTGTCATCCAGCCTCTAACAACGTGCGTGAAAGAAAATAATACACTCCCAAAAGAAAAAACGGGCATGGATGAAAATAGCAAATGACTAAATTAATCATATATATATATATATATTTGGCTCGTCGTTTTTCTCTCTCTTTCTATCGTCTCAACCATCGGCACCAATACCAATAATAGAGAAAGATAGCTTGATTTTATTGATTTCTAAGAAATTTACCTTTAATTTCTTCGATTTGTAACTTATCTTCTCAAAATCTCCTTTATCAAAGATATATATATATATATATATATATATATATGTTACTTAAGTTCTACTTTATATTGTCTCAGTTGATACAAAGTCTTTCTGAGTTTATTAGATTAGATTGGTATATATTATGTATTATATATAATGACTAAATTTATAATTAATATAAGAAAATTTTATTTTTTATTATTGCAAGTAGAGAGATATAAAAAAACCCTAATTTTATCTCGGCATGCATCGAGATGCTATGAAATGAACATCTTGCATGCTTCCGTCCGGCGTCTGCCAATCAATATAAATATGTCGCTTGTACATCTCATCAACTGGTACAGCATGCATATATGCGTGCATCATACGCACACGTACCCTTGTTCCATTATTGTCGATCTATAAAGTTACCGTTGAAGTAAATGGTTCAGATTATGGAGTTATGGTCTTTTTGTTTCAGTTTTTGGTAGTTGTAATTATTTCTAAAGTCTAAAACTAAAATAAACGGATTAGATTCTAGACTTAGAGCCTATTTATTTCAATTTCTGATAGCTACAACTAGACTTAGCTTGTTTATTCCAGCTTCTGATAGCTGCAACTACTTTTACAATCTAAAGCTAAAATAAAAGGTCTAGATTCTAAATTTAGGGCCGGTTTATTTTAACTTCTAATAACTGCAACTACTTCTATAATACGAAGTTAGAATAAACAGCCCAAATTCTAAACTCAGATTGTGAAAATAAGTAGTAGTAGAATCTTGAAATGAACTAAAATCCAGAAGCTGAAACACTAGTCATATTCTCACCGGCTAGATAGTCAAACTATCTATGCATCTATTCAAACTAGCTAGAATCTAGAAGCTGAAACACTCGTCATATTCTCACCGGCTAGATAGTCAAACTATCCATGCATCTACTCAAACTAGCTAGAATCCAGAAGCTGAAACACTAGTCATATTCTCACTAGCTAGACATAGTCAAACTATCCACCCATCTACTTAAACTAACTAGCTACTAAGAATCTCTAACCGCTAAAGTTGAAACAAACGTAGAATCCAGAAACTGAAACACTAGTCATATTCTCACTAGCTAGATATAGTCAAACTATCCATCCATCTACTTAAACTAACTAGCTACTAAGAATCTGAAAATCAAAAAATATCAGTTTTCCGTCGGTTAGATACTCGCGAGCTACCGAGAATATTTAGCTCGCAAAAATTGAAACAAACAGGCAGAGCTAAGCTAGTCGATGGTCTCAACAGAGTAAAATATTGAGATGAAAAAACTCTCTAGATCGATCACATGCGTGCACATAGGACGGGACGGTCCCAAGTGCGCAACAACCGGTTGGTATATACGTGCGCCGCTTTCAATTCAATTCAATTCGTCCATATATACATCATGCATGCATGCATGCATGCACTCGCGGCCTACCTACAATAATGCAATGCAGCTCGATAGATCGATCTATCGTAGTAATTTAAAAAGTAACTCGTTTTGTTAACTCTTATTTATTTTGCTTTAGAAAAAAAGAAATTAGGTTATTTTATGAGACGTACAATTTATTTGATGAGGTATAAGCCATGTAAGAAAAAAAAAAAAACTAAAACAACTCAGTTAAAAAATGGGAGGTACAATTGTTTGGTTGCTAGTCTTTTCGACTAATTTAGCAAGTGTTTGGTTAATTGCAGCTACAATTGCGGTAAGATTTACATCCAATAAATTAAATCACACATGCGCTAGTAACTCAAAAATCGTGGCAATATCCTTTAGACTTGCTAAAGTACGATAAATAATTTGATAATCTTGTTGACAATTTTTATATGTCATTGCGCCGACGCAAGGAACTCTATCTGATTTGGAAGTTTCCTAAATTCTATACGATGCAATTTTCTCAAAAAATATATAATTCATCAAGAAATTATTCTAAAGATGTTTATTATTTTTTAAACAAAAAATAAACTCGTGTGTTTGAACGCTTAAACTATATTTGATCAAACAATCACTTTATATATGTATCATTTATCATCCACCGCCTTCCCCTAGCTATTTATACCGGCCGCCCCCTAGAATTCTAAGAGCTCATCACTCCACTACCACCTTGCATTGCTAGCTTAGCCACCTCCATCTCCTCCGATCCGAATCGGATCGAGCCGCAGATCTCGCGCGATTAAGTAATGGCTCGCCGAGTGGCCCTGGCGGCGGTGGTGGCCGTGCTGGCGGCTCTGGTGGTGGCGGAGACGGCGTCGGCTGCGGTGACCTGCGGCGACGTGACGTCGGCCATCGCGCCGTGCCTGTCGTACGTGATGGGGAGGGCGGGCGCCCCGTCGGCGTCGTGCTGCGGTGGGGTGAAGTCCCTCAGCAGCAAGGCGTCGACGGCGGGCGACCGGCGCACGGCGTGCAGCTGCCTCAAGAACATGGCCGGGTCGCTCAAAGGCGTCAACATGGGCAGCGCCGCCACCATCCCCAGCAAATGCGGCGTCGCCGTCAACTTCCCCATCAGCACCTCCGTCGACTGCTCCTCGTAACCACACTCCTGACTCCTGATTTGATCAATCCATTAACATACGTACCTTGCATTGCATTGCATTGCATGCTGATGCATTCATGGCGGCATCTAGCTAGCTAGCAGGATTAATAATTATCTATTGAATTAATTATTTTTGTTTGCAGGATTAACTGATGATTGAGCTAGCTAGCAGCAGCTGGTTGGCTGGCACGAATGCGTATGAGCTCTAGCCTCACTGCATCATCAGGAGATAGAGATCGACTGATCTCCAAGGAAATTCGATATGATGTAACGCCTGTCAATGCACGACAGCTTAAATAATTAGTTGTGCCATTAATATATTTTCCTTTCTGAGTGCACGCATATGCGCATCTAGTTATCTGCTTGCATTAATTATATTTCTGCATGTAATACTGCTCCATGTATGCATATGTAATCCAATAAATATTTTCCAAACTGATGCAATAATATAATAAACATCGTATTAAATCATGGAGTATATATTCACGTACGCGCTTCAACTTGGAGTGCGGCGGCGGCCGGCGCTGTTGGATCGTGTCCTTATTCTGTTTGGTTCACTTCCATAAATTGACCTACTTCTTTGCCAAATCTTACCAAAATATACACGGAGGAGTACGGAGTAATTTAGTCCATACTAAAATTGAAATAAAGCACTTGAAGCTGGCTACACCTTCACCACTTCCGTTCATTTTTTTGAGTGCTCTCAGGAAGATCACTTATCAGGAAAAATGTTTGACTTGACTCCAGCTCCACAAGACAGAGAAGCTAAAGCTAAAGCACTGCCGAACACACCCTTAATAACGTAATGTTTAGTAAAGAAAATAAATCAATAATTTGATCTAAACGCTACGTTACTTGCTAGTCTCCGTGGAATGAGTTGTTCTGTGCAGGCCCATCGGGTCGGGCCGTTCTTGGGCTTATATAAATAATTACTACATTTTGTTCATTTTTGAATAACACACCATTAGCTTATCATTTATCTTATTAAATTTTTTTATGTAAATATTAAAAAAGTTATGATTAAAGTATATTTAAGAATAAAAAATTATAACAACATAAGTGATATTTTAAAAATATTTTTGAATAAGACGAATGATCAAATATTGTGATAAAACTTAACAAATGATTACGTAATACCGTCTGCTATCTTCTCAATTACGTATTCTATTCGTATTAAAAACAACTCTTTAATCCTTTTCGCTGATGCAAGTCGGCCGAATTTACTTAAACTACAAAAAGAATAAAAGGAAAAGGAAACCAAATACAGACCAAATAATCTCCGAACGAGCGGAGAGTGAATCACCCGTAACTTTAAACTTCACCATACAAAACATCAAATAAAAAAAAAGCCTGCGATGCTCGATTTGAGTAGCTGAGGTTGCTTATCGACGAGTCATTTCGTTCATATTTTATGATAAAAAATGCTTAAACTAATTAAGTTCTATAACCTTGTTCAAGAATAATTTACCACTACCACCTCCGTTTTATATTACAGACTCATTTGATTTTTTATGTCAAATCTATTCAACTTTGACAAAATTTAAATAAAAATATATCAATATCTATAATATCAAATAAATACAACGTTAAAACATATTTATTTACCAAATTAATAAAAATAAATTGACACTATAATTCTTGATATATTTTTTCTAAAATGTATTAAAATTAAAGAAGTTTGGTTTTTGAAAAAACTAAACGATTTAGATTATACTAGTCAGATGTCTGTGCTTTACAATAGAACCTTATTTTGCCACAGGGTCTTTGCGCAAAATTTATATTTTGTAATAGGATCTTTGCGCAAAATTCATATTTTGTAATAGCATCTTTGCGCAAAATTCATGTTTCTGCACGATTTTTCAGAAATCTAAGTGATTTTACATAAAATCCGTACATCCGCGCAAAATACATAAATTAAAAAAACCGAAATATAAAAATATTTTTTCTTTTTCCTCTTTTTCTTTTTCATCTTTTCTTTTTTCTCACGCTGCTCGTGCAGCGGGAGTGCTCTGCTAGCGCACATGCGTGCAGCCAGCTTTTGCGCGCATGGGGCATGCAGGGGACGGTTTTGCGTGGGTAGACAAACCATCTAGCCGCTTTATATTAATTAAGATAGGCAGAGATGGTAATAGGATTCAGTAGATGACTCGACGGAGGCTGTATGAAAGTACACGATCCATACATGCATGGACCAGCCGAGTGTAAATCACAATAATCACTACAGGAAACTGATAAACTTCCGTCGGCCAAATTAACTTTCGTCGGCTTTTGGGAAAGCCGACGGAAGTTAATTAACTTCCGTCGGCCTCCACGAGCCGACGGAAGTTAACTTAACTTCCGTCGGCTTCTCACAGTGGCCGACGGAAGTTAGCGGGGAATTTTCCGCGGCCGCTCGGATCCCCCTAACTTCCGTCGGCCAGCATTAAAGCCGACGGAAGTTAGCTAACTTCCGTCGGCTTCAATGCTGGCCGACGGAAGTTAGGGAATTTATTCCCCAACCCCGCGCGCGTACAGGGAGCCCTAACTCCCTGTACGCGCGCACAGTAGCCCCGCCGCCGCCTCCTCCCGCGCCCAGCCTGCGCCGCCGCCGCCCGCCCGCCGCCGGCCGCCCGCCCGCCGCACGCCGCCCGCCGCCTCCCGCGGGCGCCGCCTTCTCCCGCGCCCGCCCGCCGCCGCCTGCCCGCCCGCCGCCTCCTGCGGCCGCCGCCGCCCGCCCGCCGCCGCGCACCCGGCCTCCCGACCGTCACCGCCCCCTTTCGGCCGCCGCCCCCAAGTCGTCGCCGCCGCCGCCCGTCGTCGCCGCCCGTCGTCGCCGCCGCCGCCCGTCGTCGCCGCCCATCTCGTCGTCCAACGAAGTAATGTTTTCGGCTTTTTTCACTTTTTATTATATTTGTGAATTATGTGTCACATAAATTATTAATGTGTTATTAGAAGATAAATTGTTAATGCATGTGTTATTTTTTCACTTTTTATTTGTGAATTGTGTGTCACATAAATTGTTAAGGTTAGAAGATATGTGTCACATACATATAGTTGTTAAGGTTAGAAGATATGTGATTTTACGTATGTTTCACGCTTTTAAATATGTTTCATATATATGCGATGTTTTATTTTCATATGCAATATATGTTGTGATATTATGTATATATGATTCTAATTATATTATTCTACATATGCATATAGTTTTAATGATTTCATTGGGTGATTAGTATTACATATATATACTTTATTATATATATTCCTTTTCGTATGCAATTTTTTATTTGACAACAACGTAGATAGTGTAACGAAACCTATGTGTCACCCGTTTCGGACCAACATGTCTCACACGTGTCATGCGTGTGAGATGTGCAGGTCCGGAATTGTCCCTTTTTGGACAGCCTCAGAGTGGGCGACAGAGCGTGGTTTTATGATGAGTCATGAGTCCGAATGAGATTTCGGTAACATAACCTTGTTGTTCTCCATTGCACCACTATCAGGCGTGCAATTGGAGAACAGCGGGGTTATGCTGCTGAAATTTCGTTCGGACTCATGGCTCGTCATAAATACCACGTTTTGTCGGTCACTCTTGGGTGGGTTTAGGACCTATCTTTTCCTATAGACCATGGTTGTCACGGCATCGCCTGCGCCGACTAGGCGTCCAGGCGGTCACCGCCGGACGCCATGGTGAATCGCGTCGCCGGTGGGCTCTGCTTCCCCTTGCGTCGCCGGCCGCCCGCCGCCTCTACTTCCCCTCCGTTGTCCGGAGGCGGAGGCGGGGGGTGGCCAAGGTGTGTGTTTGTTGCGAGCTCTTTGATTGAATGAATGTTTTGCATATAGAATGGCTGAGGACGATCGACGGTGGATGTATAGTGGTTGGATGAAAAGTGGAGCTCACACGAGGGAGTGGGTAATCAACGCTGAGAAATTTGTTGATCGTGCATTCGCTTTGACAACAAACACTAGCGCGAGGTGCCCATGCATGAAGTGCAGAAATTCTCGTTGGCAAGACAAGAGGACGTTGTCATTGCATATTTGCAAATATGGTTTCGTGCCAGGTTATGAAGTTTGGTCTTTTCACGGCGAGACAGGCCGTGAAAAAACGGTATTAGTAGTGGAAGAAGAAGATGATAGCGTTGCTGACGATAGGATGGATGAGATGGTTGATGCTATACGACCGGAGTTTGAATCAAACCCCGAGGATCCTCCAACACCGGAGGTTCAAAAGTTTTTCGACATCCTTCGAGCTTCAGAAGAGCCATTGCATGAGCACACCACCGTAAGCGTTCTCGCTTTCGTGACTCGTATTATGGCTATTAAGTCAAAGTTTGCATTTTCAAACAATTGTTATAAGGAGCTCTTGAATCTGATCAGCGATATCCTTCCTAAGAACCATAAGGTGCCGAAAGACATGTATCAGTCAAAGAAAATGCTTTCTGCTCTCGGTATGGAGTATGAGAAGATTGATGTGTGCCGAGATAATTGTATGCTGTTCTGGAAAGAACATAGTAATGAGGTGAAATGCTTAAAATGTGGTAAACCGAGATTCGTAGAGGTCGTAAATGAAGACGGAGAGAAGGTGACGACAGAGGTTGCTCATAAGCAACTTCGTTACATGCCTCTTACACCTCGGGTGAAACGATTGTTTCTATCAAAGAAAACCGCTAGACATATGCGATGGCATAAAGAAGGTGTACGTGAGAATAATCAAGTAATGGTGCACCCATCTGATGGTGCGGCATGGAAGGCTCTAGATGATTTTGATGCAGACTTTGCTAGTGATGCAAGGAATGTTCGCATCGGGTTGGCAACTGATGGATTCACGCCTTTCAATGTAACGACATCGTCGTACTCTTGTTGGCCCATGTTTGCTATTCCATACAACCTTCCACCTTCATTTTGTATGAAATATGAATTTATGTTCCTGTGTCTCATTATACCCGGTCCAGATCATCCTGGAACACGACTAAACGTGATGCTAAAGCCCTTAATTGAAGAGTTGAAACAATTGTGGAAAGGAGTTGAAGCATATGACTATGACCAGAAACAAAAATTCAATCTTCGAGTTGCGTATCTGTGGTCGGTCCACGATTTTCCGGCATACGGTATTTTTTCTGGTTGGCGTTGTCATGGAAGGTTGACATGCCCGATATGTGCGAAGGACACAGATTGTTTCCGTCTGAACTTCGGGGGAAAGATTTGTTACTTTGATTGCCATAGATGCTTTTTGCCCATGAATCACCCATTTAGGTTACAGAGGAACAATTTCAAGAAGGACAGTATTGTTGTAAAGGGACCACCAAGGCGTTTAAATGGTACAGAAATCGCTGATATGCTGAATGAGTTGGTCCTTAATGAAAATGAGGATGGATTTGTAGGATTCGGAACCGAACATAATTGGACCCACATATGTGGTTTATGGGAACTGCCGTACGTCAAATCACTAATTCTGATGCACAACATTGACGTTATGCATCAGGAACGTAATGTTGGTGAAAGCATTATAAGTACATGTATGGATTTTACTGACAGGACAAAAGATAATGTAAAGGCGAGAAGAGATTTAGCTGAGATTTGTAATCGACCAACACTTGAGTTGACGAATAGTGGTGGCAAGCCACGTGCCCCATTTTGTTTAAAACCTAAAGAAAAAAAACAAGTAATGAGGTGGTTGAAAAATTTGAAATTCCCAGATGGTTACGCCGCGGGATTTAGAAGAGCTGTGAACTTGAAGACAGGGAAATTAAATGGATTGAAAAGTCACGATTACCACATAATAATGGAAAGACTCCTTCCTGTAATGTTTCGTGGGTACCTGAATGATGATGTGTGGAAGGCGTTAGCTGAGCTGAGCCATTTTATAGACAACTTTGTGCGAAAGAAATTAAGAAAGATATGATGGAGATGCTAGAGAAAGAGATCCCGGTGCTTTTATGTAAACTGGAAAAAATATTCCCTCCAGGGTTCTTCAATCCAATGCAACATTTACTGGTTCATCTGCCATATGAAGCTAAGGTAGGTGGCCCTGTGCAATATAGGTGGATGTATCATATTGAAAGGTCCCTAAAGAAGCTTAGAGCGATGGTTGGTAATAAGGCCAGAGTTGAAGGTTGCATCGCAGAAGATTTTAAATTGAAAGAGATAGCATACTTCACTAGTGTATACTTCGCTGAGCATCACAATGTCAACACACCTGCTACACGGTACCATATGGATGAAGACCATCCTTGTAGTGATCTCCAAATATTTGGGTGGAAGGGCATAACTGTTGGTGTTTCCACGACATATTATGTAACTCAGGAAGAACGAACAAATGCCTTGCTCTACATGTACTCAAATATGGAAGAGATGGAACAATATTTCGCGTAAGTGATTCGTTTTAGTTTTATATTTTACCTCCAAATTTTATACCCGTTTGTTTACCTATTCGTTACATTGACAGTATGTTTGATTCGAAATACTTGACGTCTGGTCGTCAACCAACGGAGAAGCAATTAGATAAATTGCGTCGAGAAGGAGTAAATGGCGGGCCTAGTTTTCTCACTTGGTTCAGAGAACATGTAAATCCTTACCTTTTCTGACACGTATTATTTTACTCTACTAGGTTAATTATCTTATAATCTCTTATGATTTGCAGTGCGTGCTCGCTGACAATGTACATATAGACTTGCGACAGCTCTCTTACGGGAGTATTAGTGCCAAAAGTTACGGTCGCTATGATGTTAATGGTTTCCGCTTCCGTTCAACTATATTTGAAGCATATCGACCTCTAGCGGCAACAACTAATACTGGTGTTGTTACAAGGGTCGTTGATGGACAAGGACACGAAACTATGTATTATGGAATCATCAAAAATATAATCGAGTACAAATTTGCCGGGAATAAGGAGATTAAAGTAGTCTTCTTTGTTTGTGATTGGTTCGACCCTAAACATGGTACTCGTGAAAACCAATTTGGGATGGTTGAAGTCAAACACGTGGAACGATTATCTAGTTGCGACAATTTTGTCCTTGCTCACCAAGTCGAGCAGGTGTATTATATGCCCTACCCATGTGAAAAACTAAGTGCTTGGTGGGTAGTCTACAAAGTGAATCCTCGGGAACGTCTACACACCCCTAGTGATGACGCTTATCAATTGGAGGTTGAAGAGGTCGATGAGGTTTATCAAGATGATGAATTGCCGACTTCGTTTAATGTAGAGTCAGAATCGTCGACAGATTCTTTTCTCGGCGATTCTAATGATGTGGCAGTTCCCGAGAAAAGGAAACACCAACATAAGAAGAAAAAAGTAACATGGCGTGCTTTGGGGAGAAAAGGACAAATTGATCCTGATTTTGATGATAATTGACAAGTAATTGTTTTCATACATGGATATGCAATATACTTCATATTACATGTTTTTTCATATGTACAAACCTTCTTTACTAATAAATGCTTGTTTGTGCTTATTTGAACAGGATGTCGAAAAAGATGAGGAGTGTCACGAGGAAGCTCTTCCGCTTGGGGAGTTCATCGGCGAGTACTCCGGCGAGTACACCGACGAGTCAGGAGGACACCCTATTCTAGGGTAGTTCCTCTTCTTCAAACAGACGTCGTCAAGAGCAGCTCCTGAGATGCATAGATCCGACATTAATTGGTCGGCCTATTGCATTTCAACTAGATGAGGAGGTAACTTTCAGATTGTTTTTTATGCCAGTTATAAACTATTACTAATTGTTTCAATACTGTTTTGTAGGAGGAAGAACACTTGGAGAGTGCGGGTCATGAGGATGATCCGGTGGGTGGCGGGCAAGAGGGGGATGTCCCAGAGTGTGCGGCACAGAGGGATGACCCAGAGGGTGTGGGGCAGGGGGGTGACCAAGAGGGTGCGGGGCAGGGGGATCTCCCGGAGGGTGCGGGTCAGGAGGAAGGTGCTGAGGCTGCCGGCGGGTCTTCGGTATCTTTCAGGACGAGCCACTTGGTCGCTCCACCAGTAGTCTCTTCCGGTGGAGCCAAGATCGAGATTACGCCTGTTGGTGACGGGTAAGTGTAATACTCTTCTGTTGTTTTGCTTTTGTTTTCAAAAAATTTCTTTCACTAAACTAATTAACTTTATTTATTATGTATTTCTAGATCTTGGATTGACTCTCGGTTCGACGGCACTTCGAGGGTCAGGCAGGTTAACCAGATATTGGGTAACCTGTGCCGTCTGCACTACCCAGGGGTGCTGACAATGCCGACCGGTGAGCAAGTTCTATGCCAGACATGGGACCAGTACCGGTTCGCTCCTGACGGGCGCCACGGAACTGCTCAGGGGGTGGTGTCTCATGACTTCTGGGTATGCAAGTGTTTTTTCAATCTACTTTTAGGCTTTTCGAGTTACAACACTGTACTAATCATTACTTTTGCAGTTACGCTTTTGCTTGCCAGAAGTCGGCAATCACCATAACCATGTGCTTCAAGTCTTCAACAACAATGCACATAAGGTGGTGAAGGACGCCATTTCGTATGCCCGCATTCAAGCGAACAATGCTTACTACAAGGAGAAGCTAGGGCAACGAATGAGCAAGGCGACGGGCTCATCGTCAATTTATTTGACTGAAGAAGAATACCGTTCGGTAAACAATTCTAACTTTTTACTCTTCGATTGTTGAGATTTGTTGTCATATAATACAAATAGCATCTCTGTTCAGGTGAGGATTTCGTGGTTTGCAAACCGTGAGGACGCCTATTTCGAATTCTGCAAGATTTGGTCTTCAGCCGCATTTAAGAAGACTTCCGAGCAGAAAAGACAATGCCACGGGACGGATCCGAAGCACAGATATGGTGCCGACGGACATATTCGCCACGCTAAACGCTTGGTAAGACCGATCTGTCACTCTCTAGCTATAGATACATTGTAATGCGACTAACTCATTTCTAATGTACAGGAAGCTAAATCTGGCAACGTGCCAAGTGACATAGAGGTGTATACCTCTGGTCACAAAGGAAGCGATCCGACACAGCCAGATGTCTTGTGTAGCCAGACAGCCACAGACCATTTGGTGAGATGTTATAAGAGTTTACGTAATTTCATTTTTCTGCGTCTAGCTAATCGGACATGTTTTTTGCAGGCGCAGTATGGTGAACACATGGTTCGACTCCATGGAGAGGACTATGGTTGGCGGAGAGAACCTGTGGACCAAATGGCCGTGTACTCCAGCGGAGGTGGCAAAAGCCATGGACGGTGAGACAGTGTTTTTATTAATGTTTTGTGTATGGTATTGTGATGGTAACTAACCCCTGTTAATGTTGCAGGTACTCCATGTTCAATGGAGTTATTGACTCGAGAGCGGTGAGAGCTCAGAAGTCAGCTCAGTCGTCGCAGAGCTCCGTCGGAGTTGGCTCCAGCCGTCGTCGCTCAGAAGAAACCCCGGAGATGGTTCGGATGAGGGAGGAAATGAGGCGGCGCGACGAGCACAACAGGAAACAACAAGAGTACTATACCGCCTGCTTAGCACAACAGCAGGCGATGATCCAAGTAAGCTTACTTTAGAGTGTTGCAGTTCAAAAGTATTCAGAAATAGGTTTAGAACTAACTGATTACATTACAACATGTGTAGCAACTAGCCCAGCAAAACAGTGGATTTGACATGTCCATGTTCCAACCACTACCTCCCCCGCCACCACCACTATCTCCTAGATCACCTGAGGTACCTCCTAAATACTTAAGTTAGCGTTTAGAAGGGTAGTTGAGTTCGTTTCTAATTTTGTCTATTTCTTCAGTGTTTCCGTACGCCTGGTCAAGATGGAGCCTCCGGGGCAAATGTGGACGAAGCGGGAGGCAGCGGCGGCGCCCACGACCCAAATGTGGGCGATCAGTGAGTATGGATGTGTATAATGAACCTGGATTGAATCTCGATATGTTATGTGACTTTGTATGTGAATTTGGATGGTATATGTGAATGCGGATGTGTATTGTGACTTTGATTGTGAATTAAGTTGTGTTATGTGATTTTGGATGTGATGTGTGAAGTTTTGGATGTGAGATATGTGATTTTGGATGATATATGTGAAGTTTGAATGTGATTTTGGATGTGAAATGTGAATTTGGATGTGTATTGTGAATGTGATTGAAATTGTGGTTGGATGTGAGTGTGAGTAGGGGAACCAGGAAAAAATAAAAAAAAATACCAGGTAACTTCCGTCGGCTTTGACCATAGCCGACGGAAGTTAGCTGGTTTCTACCACGTGGGCAGAAAGGCTAACTTCCGTCGGCTAGGGCCAAAGCCGACGGAAGTTAGCTGCCCCTAATTTTCGTCGGCCAGCCTGGCCGACGGAAGTTAGAGCCCCCCTGCTGACGTGGCAGTGTTCGGCGCTAACTTCCGTCGGCTTGACGTGGCCGACGGAAGTTAGCTAACTTCCGTCGCCTCGCTTCCGTCGGCCAAAGGCCGACGGAAGATAGCGTTTTGCCGACGGAAGTTGGCTTCTTCCGTCGGGAAAGGGCTAACTTCCGTCGGCTTTGGCCGACGGAAGTTGCCTGTTTTGTTGTAGTGAATGTACGCGATACTTACAAGTACATGGCACTACAGCCGTGGCGGGGCTAAAGGAATACTGAAAGGTGTGTCATATTAAATCTAAAAGAATGCGTAAAGGATAAAAAATTATTAAAAATAATTAAAAATATTTTTAACCTGAGTTCGTGGGAACCCTTTCGGCTCAATGTAGCTCCGCCCCTACATGACGTCAAACCTAACCCTTCACTTGAAGCCGGTGTCTTAAGTATTTAACAAGTAGCCACGTAAGTAAAAATATAAGGTAGTAACCAAATTAATTAAGATATAGAATAAAAAATAGAGATAATATGTCTTAACCAATATACCAAATCTTTGCACTATCCAAGAGAAAGAAAATAGGATAGTATATAAAAATTATTGAGGGTACGTACCAAGATCTAGAAACTATGTGTTGGGAGGAGTGGTTCACCGTACCCGTTTTTTTTAAAAAAAATCAGCACTACCTGATAACCAAGGAATTTCGGAAATTTCAGTTCAAATTCAAAACTTTTTTAAAAAAATGACAAGATTTTGTTTAAAACTATCTATATTTCATATGCATCACAATTAAATATAACAAATAACAACATATCACAAGCTATATCAACTAATTTTATATCTGTTGCAACAAGTGTTAAAGTGTGAAATATTAGTCTAAATAGTCTTAAATATCACATATAAATAAGTCTATAGAAAAGCAAAACAATTAATAACCTCTAGTTTTCTATGTTTGGAGCACATTATCAAGATAAAATGTAAAATAAACATAAGTTTATCCTCTAACATTTAGATATCATATATACTTTATTTCCTCCTCCTACAACCGTCCGAAGACCACTACTGTAACAATAGAAGGAGATTTTCTAGTGGATTTAGGGTTTGGTTGGACATGTCCATCTTAACATCTGTTTGGTTCAGGTGACAGAGTGAGATGGAATGGGACGATTCTATTTTTGAATTTGTTTGGTTTAGAGACAAGTAGAACTAGGTTATCCCACCATGAGAATATTCTGGGAATATTCCACAAAAGTGAGATCTTCCTGTCCCTAAAAATGAGCAGATGGAGCCGTCCCACTTTTGCTTTGTCCACTCGAAACGGTGTGGGGGCAGTCAGCGGCTCGGAGCGACGGCCAGGTGAGGAGCCATGCTGAATAGCATGGGCCTCATGGCTCCAGAAGTGATGAGTCATTGTCAACGATAGTCAAAGAGGACAGAAGAAGAAGAGATCTGCTGTCTTATGGGCCGCGTGTGACTCAGGTACACGGGCAGCGAGCGACTGTCGGGCAGAGGAGGCTGCGAAGTCGGGCTGGCCCAATCCGGGTGCATGGGCCAGAAGCAGTAGAAGACCCACTGGGCTGTTGACCAGGATTGACTCAGGTACACGGGCGGTGAGCGATTGCCGGGCTGAGAGAGCTGCGGAGTCGGGCCGGCCCAATCCGGGTATCTGGTGCAAAGCTGGTGGAGGCTTTGTCAGTTTCGGCGTAAAACTGACAACCGTTGATTTTGTATCCGACTGTCCAGAAGAGTAGCTTCCGGATATGTCATCTGTTACTCTAGGCCCACAGTCAGTCAGTTGTGTCTGTAAAAATACCTAAGGGCAGTAGAGTCTTTTTCTGTATTTTTGAGTCTGTAAAACCCTAAGGGGCTGGTAGAATATTCCTAGTGTTGGGCTGCCTATAAATAGAACCC